>APFE030085265.1:216302-248940 GCA_000404065.3 Pinus taeda
ACAGCAAAATAAATATAAATAAATAAAAATCCAATCCTATGAAGAGAGGGCAGGGATCTAACAACTGCTTATCTTCCACCCGTCTTCTTTATTGAGATTGTTCGGCCTCTTCAGCCTCCCTAAATTTTCGGTGATGGAACTGTGAAACCCTAGCTATAACACTCGCCTCCTCTATGCAAACATGATGCTTAGTACTTTCGGCATGCTCAGCTAAAGCGGAAGACTTGGTCCTTCTATGCTTCAGGTCAGCCGCATGCTCACTAATTCTCTGATTAATGGAGTGACCTGTTTCACCAATATAGGGGTCCCGCAGGGACAAGGAATAATATAAACCCCTTTCATGTCTTTGGGGTTGATAGGATCCTTTGCAGACCTGAGGAATTTACGAATGGTGATGAGGGGTCTAAAAGTCGAGGGGACATTGTGCCTCTTAAGAATTATTTAATAATAGTTATTAAATAATTTAAATTAAATTATCTTTTAATCCTAACTTTTATATAATAATTTAACTCTTAAATTATTATATATATAATATTATATATAATATAAAATTTTTACCTTAAAAAACTAACACAAACTAACATTGTATATATATATAATATATAAATATTAATATATATAAATATATATAGTAAAATTAAATAATTTAATTAAATTACGTTTCAATCTAACTATAATGTATTTTATTCATATAATTTAAAATAGTAAATAATAATAAATATCTAATACATTAAGATTATTTTAATTTTATCGTAACAACCTAAGGCTAAAGTTATTAAGAATTAATATGAAAATAAATGAAAAATTTTTTACTAATTTATATATATTTAACTAATTTATAAATTTTTCCACAAATTAAAATAAAATAATGAAAAATTTATTTAATTCCAAATAATAAGATTAAAATAATGAATAGAAATTTGACTTGTGTTCTTTGGTCAAAATTAGCCCTTAATTTAGCCGTTGGAGTCTCTGCTCAGACTATTTAAAAAGCTAAGCTGGATCTGTTTCTTCAACTTGTCCTGACAACCACACTGGTTGGTTCGAAACGCGTCCACAAATGAATTCTTATGTGATTTACACTGAAGAATCTCTCAAAAATTTGATATGGATCATAGAAGCCTCAATTCTACAATTATATATAAACATTTTAAATAATTTCAAAATCACTAAATGTAAAAACAAATTTGTCAAATCTCATTCTACAACCTAGTATGATGTGTAACTCTCTATCCATCATAAAAGTTGAAATTTTACTCATGGCTCAAAAAAAAATAATAATAATAATGATGAACTATACAAAATATTTAAATAATGTTCGTTCATTAAAAAAATGCATGTGAGAAATTGGATCTCTCTTGGCTCATATTAAATCTTCATTTAAGATAGATCTATGATGTGTAATTAAACCAACATAGATCCATCTCAAATACAGATCTTACATGAGCTCAGAGGTATCCAATTTCTCTAGGTTGCAACTTTTTTTATGAGTGGACATTATTTAAATGTTTTGTATAGTTAAATTTTTTTCTTTTTTTTTGACCAAGATGAACAAAATTTCAACTTTGACAAACGGACAACATTACACATCATATTGAACTATAAAATAAAGCTTTCAACTCAAAAATTGTAATAATAATAAAACATCACAATCACAAAATAAAAAATACATTATACCGAATTGAAAATCTAATAAAATAATCAGTAGTCTAACTAGATTGATTTTTCTCTGGAAAATCATGAAAATTTCCGTAATAGTTTGATAAATTTTGGTAGGGATTTTTGTAAATCCACATTAAAGTTGTAAACTTCAAGATTTTGGGTGCTTTAGAGGTTTTTGATGGTGTTGAATCTATTGCCACCTTTTAAAACATGATTTAAATATTGTTTCTGCAAGATTTGTTGCAATTTGTTTGACCAAATTCCAGGTAAAAATGACCGTCCGAATAATTCCTCCGCCTCTATAGACTTACTCTCATGTTATCATCTTCCCACGTGATACTTTCCCACCAATATTGAGGGAAAATCAATGCACATAGATTTTGCAACTTTTCCATCCCTATGGGAAATAAATTCAAAGAAGGGCAACCACTTATCTTCAACACATGGAAGTGAGATATTGTTCCTTCATCCCACCCTCCCTTGTTTGATGGTCCACACAAACTCTCTAACTTCTCTAGACATACGAGAACCAACTTCTGTAGCCTTGGAACTGGAACACTTCCACGAATCCCTATTCCCAGCTCTCTCATTCACTGCACCAAAACAACTTCAAGATATTTAAATTTGGGAACCTGTCCAATGGAATTCCTACAATCATACAATTTTACCATTTCAAGATGTTCAAACTTGCAATTCGGCAGATTTAACCCTGCATAACCCCATAGCATAAAACTTTGTAGCTTCTTCATGTTCTGGACATCCTGGGGAAGATCCTCTTCAGAAGCATTGATGTAGTAATCCAATCTTAAGTGCCTCATCTCCGACCATGTTCCCATTATGCCATCTTTAATTCCCAACCCTCTGCCTATTTATACGGCCAACTCCATCAGATTTTTACTTGTCGCTGCTCCCATTTCCACACTTAAATATGTGTATATCTGGAGTCTGCACAGTGAAGTAAGTTCAGAGATCTCATGCGGAATCATCTTTAATGAATCACATTCCTCTAAATTAAGATGCTTGAGATTTTTGAGCTCTCCAATCTGAGATGGAAATGACTCTAGAAGTTTACACAGTGAAAGATTCAGAAATTGAAGTTTGGAAAGATCGTAGATATCTTTAGGCAAATCTCTGACGTTGAGCTGAATTAACGTGAGAAATTCAAGTAGTCTTAATTGCCCCTCTGACAAAATTAATATATGAATAAAGGAAAAGAAAGATTAAAGAAAATATGTATTAAGATAATTTATATATTAAGAAGTTGTAATAGTAAATGTTTAAAGGAAAAATGAATAAGAATAAACATTATGATCAATGTGTGAGAAGAGAAGAGAATAACAAGATAAAAATTATATTATTGTATTTTAGATTAAATCATATTATTGATTTTTGATTATTTTGAATAGAATAAAGTTTATATGTATAAAAAGGAACCAAGATTCTCCATATTAAACTTTCAAAAATTATAGAGAATTTTAACTAATCATTGCTACCAAACCCAAAAATTATGAATTGATTTTCTAATTAGATATCATTTTGGGATTCAACTGCGTTAAGTAAGTCATTCATCTATGACCATTTCCATGAGAGGTGATAGTAACTGACTAATTTCTCATGATTTTTGAATAGTCCAATTAGCACTCATTGCATTGGGTGATGCTCACAGGGGTGAAGAAGTGAGATTGAAACTAGTGAAATGAATCACATAGCGTCAATCATCACCTCCGGGGCTTGCACTCGGTAACCAGGACTCCTTGGGAGGTCACCCATCACAATATTTTCTAAGGTTTTGCAAATGGGGTAGCAAGCTAAGTGGGCTTAATTGTGGGGAAAACTCCATAGTTATGCTGAGCCAAAGGCGATCTGGGATGGGTGACCTCCCGGGATCCTAGTTACCGGGTGCAAGCCCTGGAAGTGATGATTGACGCTATGTGATTCATTTCACTAGTTTCAATCCCACGTCTTCACTCCTGTGAGCATCGCCCGATGTAATGAGTGCTAAGTGGACTATTCAAAAATCATGAGAAATTAGTCAGTTACAACTACCTCTCATTGAAATGGTCATAGATGAATGACTTACTTAACGCAATTGAATCCCAAAATGACATCTAATATAATGCACTGCGAAAACCCCCAATGTTTGATCTCCTAATTCTTCAGCTTGTGCTTCATTGATAAGGTTTGGAAGGAAAAGAGCTACTTGCATATGCAAGGAAGAGGTTGAGCACATAGAGGATGAAAGAAGGTGTTGTGTTAAAGGATGTTTTTAGAAAAATTCTTCCACTTTATTATTAACCTAGCCAATTTCGTCATTCAATTGTTAAAATCATTTATTGTGTTGTATTCTCATATCCATTGAAAAGGTTATTTGAGCTATGAGTTTTTCAATCCTAACATGAAGGAAACAAAGGGTGTCATTGATGGCCTCAAGCTCAAATAGTAGGTCAAGAGGGCACTTCCTCTTAAAATAAAAATGGTGAAGAGCCACAATGTATGGAGACCAAATAGAGAAATGGAAAAAATACATAGAACAACTAAGGAATCTTGCATCCACCGTAATGAAGGTCAACATAAAAAGACACTTGAACTCTTACTAAATGAGCCTATACTTAAACCTTGATTTCACTTCAGGGGAGATCCATAGACCTAAACGTTTAATGATTCCAAGAATGGAATCTTTAACAACTATGTGTGTAATTAGGCTTGGGCCTGACTAATGATTAGTCTCCATCAATTGCTATTAGTGCATGGTGGATGTGATCATTTGTATAAGTTTTAACCTTGTACAATTAGTTGCTACAAACATATTTTTAATTAATATAAAACTATTGGAATGGAAAACACAAGAAGTAATACAAACGTTTTATCCTCAAAACCCAAATCGAGAAATCTAAAAAGATTTTTTCAATATATTCTTCTATACAACATTACATTACTATATATATATAGATGTTTTATTTTCCTGTCTATTATGGTACAAATGATGTGTCTTATCTTTTACATGTTTCGTAAATGTCTATCCAACACGTAATTAGCTAATCCATTTGTCAATGTATTCATGCGTCTAGGAATATGATGATATGTAATATAATCAAAATGTCTTTCCAATAGTCGGATACAGAGATACATTCTCAATATTTGAGGGTTCCTGATGGAATATTTCCTGTTGAGTTGAAGGATGACAAGCTGCGAATCCAGGTTGACAAACAATTGTATGATGCCCAGAGCGATGGCTTTTGAAAACAGTTTGATGACTGCACTGTATTCAACAATGTTGTTGGTTGTACGACCTATGCAGATACCTTAAAGATCAATCAACTCACCGTTAGGGTCATAGATAACATGTTAGGGGCTAAATCTACCTCAGGCTGAGAAAGGTAGGATCTAGGGTAACATCAAACCACGCTTAACCTGTTAGCTAGCCCTACCAGGTTGGGAGAGGGCTCTCTCCTTGTCAATCTCAACAAAATATGATCAATGAGGCTTGAGATGACTGATGTGAAGACTGATTTTAGGCTAGGTATGTGTTCAAAAGAGTTTGTTTGAATTTGATGATGTTTTGTTGGCTCAAATGTGAAAGGCAGATTTGGGTCTAGGGAATGAGGCTCAGTTTTGCAGAGATCTCTATGGGGCGAGGTAGGCAAATGGTTTGGTACTTCAAATTGAGTGATATGGAGAGCTTTTAGATTGGTGAGGAGTTGAAGAGGGCATGAAAGTCCCAGGGATCCTCTTCAAACAGCTAAAAACATAAATAACTAAAATATCCACTAACTGATCTCTAACTTCTTTTAAAACTTCACAAAATGTAGGGTTTGCCACATACCCTACCATTTTATTTTAGTGCATGAATGGATCAGTGAGCACTGGAATCTCTGGATTGAGTTGGAGTCGCCAGGTGAATTTTTTAGCCTTCATATGTGTCTGCCTGTTGTCCACCATCAACAATCAGATCTACAACTTGAATGATCTTTCCTGGAGAAGATCTATCACCTCTTCCCCAGTTTAATGTATTGGGGTAATTTGCAAGTCAGATGTTCAGTTCATAAACTAAACCAGAGATTGACTGAAGCAACATTCATCTACTATGCACTTGCAGAGCAAGAGCAGTTCGAAGGCTACCTGGCTAACTTCAGGCTCCGTCTATAGTTTATAAAGCAAAGAACATTAACAAACAAATAAACTTTTCTTCCCCAGTATGGGTGCCAGTATGTTAGGGCCTAAATATACCTCACGTTGAGAAAGGTAGGATCTAGGGTAACATCAAACCACGCTTAACCTGGTAGCTAGCCCTACTAGGTTGGGAGAGGGCTCTCTCCTTGTCAATCTCAGCAAAATATGGTCAATGAGGCTTGAGATGACTAATGTGAAGACTGATTTTAGGCTAGGTATGTGTTCAGAAGAGTTTGATTGAATTTGATGATGTTTTGTTGGCTCAAATGTGAAAGGCAGATTTGGTTTCAGGGAATGAGGCTCAGTTTTGCAGAGATCTCTATGGGGTGGGGTAGGAAAATGGTTTGGTACTTCAAATTGAGTGAGATGGAGAGCTTTTAGACTGGTGAGGAGTTGAAGAGGGCATGAAAGTCTCAGGGATCCTCTTCAAACAACTGAAAACATAAATAACTAAACAAAACCCTAGGTAGAACACTGCAAATCAATGAATTTTACCTTTATCCTTGTTTCATTTAGTTAAGATGAACAGAGAGAGATAATAGCATGCATAAAACACATGTAAACTTGCAATTACATAAGGAAACAAAATACCAAATCAAGTTGCCACAAGAATCCCATAAAGTGCTGCAAACCATGATCTATTCCTTTGCCAAACTGCTAAAATGAGTATACAATAAAGCTCCAAGCTTTCCCAAAAGTCCAAACTTCTGCCAAAATCCAACCCTTACACTATGAAATTCATAAAATATATACATTTTTTCATCCTTGAACTAAGGGAATTGAGCTCAAACATTTTCTTCAAATTAGAATCAGTTACATTAAACTTGGGCCGAATTTCTGAAAATAGGTGTTGAAGATGAACTCGTATCTCCTAAACCACAAAACCGGTTACAAAAATGAAAGAGGTTTTTTAGATAAGGTCATGTTGGAGAAAAACCTCTCTCAAATTTGGGAAATTCGTTTCCAGCTGCTCGAAATCTGTTCCACAAAATCATCTCTAAAACAGAAAATCATTAAAAATTTAAATCTATGAAAATGAGTTGTAAATATCTAGTCACATATCCCAATTCGTGACACCTGTGAAACAAATGAAAGAGATTTTTGTTATATGCCTCGTGATTAACAAATTCATCCTTGGGTTTTGCAAAATTACTTTCCATCTTTTGTAAAATGGCCCCGCACTAAAATGACTAAAACAGTAAAAGATATGAAAAATTTGCTTTGTTTTAATGTAATCTCCGAATATCACTGTATATCTCCCACATGGTAGCACCTGTGCATAAACTGAAGGAGGTTTTTGTTATCTGGTATGTGATGAACAAAAACCTCTTTCAATTTTGAAAAATTCCTTACCATTATTTCACAAACTGATTTTATACTAAACTTGTCATTGTGTGCAGCAACTGACCTCAAAACATGCATAACCAAGAATCACTCATTCATTTCGATCATATCTTCTAATCCGAGAGCCGGTTACGACAGTGCGATATACCATTGGAAATATTTTTCCGAGATCCTTCTGATGGACACACTTGTGACATGTTTTGTGCTGAAAATCATGTGCAAAACATCTAACAAAACTAGACATAGTAAGAGCTCATGTTGATCCCTGATGACAGGCTGCGAAGACTGGAACTAACATCAGCTCCAAATATACACTCAGTTTTTTTGTATAATCATATTTTATAATTTTTTGTATCATTTTATGTTCAAATATAAGCTTCATAAAACTTTACCTATTAAGTATTCAATTCATCACATTGCATATATATGGGGTGTCGAACTGTCAATTATATTACTTGAATTTCATCAAAATTGGAATCTAATAAGTTTTTAAGAATCTATTTAATATGATGGAAATTTATATAAAATTATTGAAATGGAAAACACAAGAATTAATACAAACATTTTATCCTGGAAACCCAAATCAATAAAGCTAAAAAGATTTTATCAATATATTTCTTCTATAACAACATTATTACATATATATAATATATATATATATATATATATATTATATCTTGCGACATCCATGAATTGCTAATCTATTTATCATGGATTAGAATACAATGGTAATTCTTTAATCGAAACTACAATACCATAGGTAAAACCACCATGTACCACAAACTGCTTTTAGCAAAAATCCATGTCAAGAAGCACTAAACACAAACAAAAAAGACCACTCAGTTTTTTTGTATAACCATATTTTATATTTTTTTGTATCATTTTATGTTTAAATATAAGCTTCATAAAACTTTTGGGATTTGAACCTATTAAGTATTCAATTCATCACATTGCATATATATGGGTTATCGAAGTGTCAATTATATTACTTGAATTTCGTCAAATTTTGAATCTAATAAGGTTTTTAAGAATCTATTTAATATGAGGAAATTAAAATAAAATTATTGCAATGGAAAACACGAGAGAAAATTAATACCAAACATTTTATCCTGGAAACCCAAATCGAAAAAAATATATATATATATAATATATATATATATAATATATATATATATATAATATATATATATTGCGACATCCATGAACTGCTAATCTATTTATCATGGATTAGAATACAATGGTAGTTCTTTAGTCGAAACTACAATACGATAGGTAAAACCACCATGTACCACAAACTACTTTTAGCAAAAAAACCATGTCAAGAAGCACTAAACACAAATGAAAAAGACCACTCAGTTTTTTTGTATAACCATATTTTATATCTTTTTGTATTATTTTATGTTTAAATATAAGCTTCATAAAACTTTTTGGATTTGAACCTATTAAGTATTCAATTCATCACCTTGCATATATATGGGGTATCGAAGTGTCAATTATATTACATGAATTTTATCAAATTTTTAATCTAATAAGGTTTTTAAGAATCTATTTAATATGATGGAAATTTATAGGTCGTTTTTCAACTTGCATATTAGAGTATTGTAGGATAAAAAATTAATGACTCGTGGATATTCAGAGACTATGTTAGGAAGACAACAATTAAGAAATTTGGAATTGCTTATGATAATATGTAATAATTTGAGATTCTCTAATATTAGAGTATTGTAGGATAAAAACTTATTGACTCATGGATATTAAGAGACTATGTTAGGGAGACGACAATTAAGAAATTTGGAATTGCTTATGATAATATGTAATAATTTGAGATTCTCTAATATTAGTGTCTAAAAAAAATTATAATGTTGTTTTATCATAAATTATTTCTTGATAAATGCTCACAAAGTTACAATCATTTTCTTTCCTTCCTTTTTCTCTAATATTATGACATATACAATTAAAATAATTTTGAAATGTAGGCAAATCATTACTAACATGGAACTAATCTCCTCAATAATAATTGTATTAAACTTTTTAAGTATCACTCGTTAAAGCTATGTCACTCTCCTACAAATTCCTTTTAATTTTTTATGAGTTACAAACTATTAAAAGGGTTATAAAAAACATTGTTTAAACAAGGACTGCAGGCAATAGTAGTCCCTGTCAAGTCTGAAGTATTAAAGGACTCCATGCTAACAACGAGTGTTTAAAAAAATGCTAACAAGTGCTTTATGAAAGGGAATCGGTATGTCTACACTTTATGGAGTGGGAACTTTCTGAACTGATTAGTGATCTTGCTTTCTGAGATTATTAGCGATCCTCCTTGCATGCTTGTAAATTGATTCCACCTATGTTAAGACCTGACAAATCATTTAACAAAAGTGGAGAGATTTCTTCCTCTTCTTATGGAGAGTTGTGAAAACCCTTTTATTAATGCTAAGTTGCAGAGTTCTATCCTATCATCACTGGTGGTTGAACGTGTGAATGGCTTGAGCTATAATGACCAACATTTCACGGGAATAATCCATATGTTTGATTAAAAGTTCAACTTAGTTACAGAGATAAATATTTCAAATTCAAGATAAACTATGTTAGATGCTTTTTAGGACTATGTTGTAGTGGCTACAACCACCCTCCAAAAATTTACCTTTGCCTCGTTTTGGAGCCTCCCTTACAACCTTCATAGTAGCTTGCCTTGCTTCATCAAGTTCGTAAGAGTCAGTGTATTTATTGCACAAAGGTAGCCTGTTGGTCACAGTTGATCCATTCCCCTCACAGGCTACTCACCCAAACTTGGTCCAGCTGCAAGCTAAGTAGCTTCCCCTTGAAAATTACGCATTTCTGGAGGGAAACCAACCTTCCCTCCAGAAATTGTGCAATCCTCTCTGTAAGTCTACTGGTCTCCAGGATTGCGCAATCCTACCAGCTAACCCTCCCAACAAGACTTGTGAAAATTTTCCCAGCAGCAAGCTGTTTAGCCCAGGATTTGCTCAAATCTAGGCAAAAATTAGCTGCTCTGCCCAGAAATTGCACAAATCTCTTGGGCATCCAACCTAGCTCCCAACCATAAATGCGCATTTTTCTCCAGCAGTCGAGTAGTCTCTTACATGTGCAGCTGAGTTGACCGGTTTCCTCTAGGATTGAGAAAAACAAACTTTCATGCATGGGTTGCTTCTCCCAAGGCATCATGGAAAGGCATCCCTTGTTTTAGGGATCTATGTTTAGCAGTTGGAGGTTACATCCAAGGAGAAATTCCAAAACCTCCCACCAAGTGTCGCTTCCCCTAGATTCGTGGCATGCACATCACAACCTCGATGTTATCAAAACTCATCAACCGAACACTACAGAGCTCATTCCTCACTTCAACCTTGCATCTCTAAAATCTCACATCACATCTAAGAGTAGTCAGTATATTCAACTTAGTTATTTTGGGGTAAGCCCGCTTCCCATGTCTTGTGCTGCATTTCTGTCACTTTTCGTGTTTTCACTTCTAGGATTACTGTTTGCTTGATTTCTTTGAACGCTTGTTGTCGTTTACATGTATACTAGCTTATCCTAGCTCTATTTTAGTTTTCATTTCTATCTCACTACTGTCACGTGCATGAAACTGTTTTGCACGGATGTTCGTCCAACCGGGGAACTACCTCACCCACATGCATGTTGATTTGTTTACTAAATTTTTCATTCATGTTTTGCATGCACTGTCAATCACTTATACTATCACTTAGTGTCGCCATGCATTTACTGTCTTAGTTGCTTTTAGTTGCCCGTCGGCGAGTCGGACCAACCTTGGCCCAGACTCTGCCTTCACCAAGGTTGCATTACGCAATCTGGCGAAGGAAGGCTCACCTTCCTCTCTAGATTTGCACATTCCTTCCCAGCACTAGCCTCCAGGACTATTTTGTGCATTTTTGGAGGACAGTTGTTGCTTGGCCCAAGAAATTGCACAAATCTGTCCCTAGTCAAGCAGTCCTTCCCAGCTAGAATTACGCATTGCACAATCCCAACAATCAGTAGCCAGACTGGATTGTGCATTACATAGTTCCAATAGTCATCTAGTCTCCCAACAACCCAAACTGTGACTTGTACTATCTTAGCAGTCGGTCTACCAACCTCCCAGCCGAAATTGTGCAACCATCATGAGCATGCACCCAAGTATGTTGCAAGTCAGCTCTCATGTTCATTTTGGTTTTTAAATGATAGATTGTTTGCCATGAGTGTTTCCATGTCTCCAGGTATCCCAGGTGTTCATCTGCCTCTCAGCAGTACAGGTACAATGGTTTCCAGGAGAGCAGAGATGAAGAAACCACACTTGGGGATGCAGTCAATCAAGTTTCCATGGACTTTCCTACCCACGAAGACATCAAGTTGTTCATAGACAAGGACATCAAGATATGACAGCAACAACATCATAGCAAGAATCATCATGAACAACAACTGAAGATAGCATACCAAATGCAACGAATGCAAGAGGAGGGTTTTTGACAACACGAAGATGGAACAAGGTTGCAAGCTCAAGCAGGTCCATTGATGATGAAAGCAACTTTGGAGACTCCAGCTATGAAGTGATGACGTGACATGAAGATCACGCGAAGGTAGAATATGTAACAAAGAAGGAGTTGCATGTGCTGAAGCAGCAACTTAGGAAGAACATGAAGCTACACAGACAGACAGATGAGTTGCAAAAGGAATAGGAACAAAAGTGGGCGCAACATGCACTCATGAATGAAATTGTGCCTGTACAAGTTAAGGATCCATCCCAACAGCTGACACAGAGTAGACATGGTGAGCCTTGTTGTTGATTGCATGCACGAGATTCAACAACATGCATGTCGTTGAGTGCATGCATGCAATCCAACCCATTCAACATACTCACCAAGGCGAAGACAAGAAGAAAGTCCAACTAGGGCTAAAGATGTACTTTGGCAAGTTGATGCACATGACCACCAGCACACACTTGAAGATCAGGACGGACACTATGCATCAGAGTTCGCTTCAGCAAGATGTCACCATGAGGTGCATACACACCATCACGGATGACCAAGGCTGGCATCAGCTCACCACCTTCACCAGCACAAGCATTTCAAAGAGTTCGTATCATCATAGCAGATCGAGTGTCAATGATGTCTTGCAAGGCTTGCTCAAGCCATGTTGTCTCACATGAGTACATGTGCATTGTAATGTTGAGTCATGTCAAGTGTAAGTCAAGTGTCAATGGTTGGATGTAATAATCATAGAGTAGGTGAAGAGTCATGAGGGTAGTTGAATTGTCACAAAGGGGAATGTCAAGGGTCACCCCAACCTTTGCTATAAATAGTCCCTCATAACTCATTGTAAGGGCTTTTGGTCACCCAAGCTTCTACTAAGACTCTCTTGAAGAAGGCTTGGACAATATTGTAATGCGCCTTGGCTTCTCCATTGCACAAAGCTAGTACATCTCTTTGGAGGAGCAGGCGGATGTGGCTACAATGTTTCATTGATGGGGCTATCAAGTTTACATGGATGTATTGTATGATTGGAACTTACACTTTTATATAATAAGAGCTAGCACATTTTCATGCATATGTTGTTATTGTAGTTGGATTGCTCTGGTTGCCTTAATGATATATGTTGTTTAACTTACGTATTTGTGTATGAAATGATACACATGAAATTATATGAATCTTGTTGCAAATGTGTTGTATATGTTGTTAATGTTTTCACCGTCCATGTCGACTGCTCTGTCGGACACCAGACAAACCTTTCACATGAACCTTTCCGTAATAATCGTCGCACTTGTCTCAGACTAATCTATGAGTGCTGTACATGTTATCTTACCTTGTATGATGTGACTATCGCATCCGAGTGGACTGCTCTGCCAGAAGTTTTACATGTCCTTTTATGTTGTGCATTCCTAGCCGAGTTGGGACTGATCCCTTTCAACCTGGAACTCACCTTCACCTTCATCTCCCTCCAAAGTATTAGAACTTCTTATACACCTTCCTTGACTCACTACATTAGTCACACCCTTGCTACTAACAGAGTTATCCTACTTGACTCTGTGTGACATCGCAGTCAAGGAATTACCTTACGACCCACTGTTGGGACTCCTACACCAAATGGTCCGAGGTCTAATTGAGAATTCTTACCGGGGAGATCCCCTTGACATGTTGGCAAGCCTAGCACCATTAACATTTCTAGCACTAGAAGGAGGGCTTGATGACAAGATGTGTCCTTTCATCCAGTTTTCAACCTTTGCATATCTTTCATGGAGTCTTGTGCTCTTCTTCCCCTAAGGTGTTTTTCAAATCATGAATATGTCTCCATATCAGGGAAGCTTATCGATCTCTTGTCCACTCACATGTATGATGGTGAAGGCGAAGTGGCCTGGCTTGAACAGTTATATAACTTTATTTTCATGATTTATGAGGAAGATGAGTTTCTGACAAATAGGCCAGTTTGCTGCTTGCATACACACTTTGTGAATCTCCATTTCGTTGGGTGCTCATCCTACTGGCTGACACCGTGCACTCATTTGAGCACTTCTGTGATCTCATTGAAGACATATTCTATCATTTTGATCTAGACTATCTTGATCGGAAACTATTACAACAATGGAGGGCTCCACATGAATCCATTATTGATTTTTGGGAGTGCTTCCATGACTTGTAGTTTCAAGCTCCAAAGAGCTAGATGAAATTCTCTTATCTTTAGGACCGGTTCGAGTATTGTCTTAAGAAATCTGCCCGTCCCAAGAGGAAGCTTGATATCAAGCCTCGCTTAGCATTCTTCATTGATGGAACTGCACAATATCATGTGGGAGCGGGCACTGTCTCAACTAACTATCTGCCTCCCTCTCATTCAATAGCTCCACCACTGGCCAGTGATGTTGAGGATCATGCTCACATACCTGTTCATCCTTCACACTCTCCCAGCATCACTCCACTTGATTTTCATGCATATTTGGTTGTGAGTCCTTTGATTTCTCATATGCATTCTTTTCTTCAACCTCCATCTTCGCACTTAGGTGTTCCTTCAGATGATGTTGTCTTGTTTTCATTAATTTTTAGACAATTCGCTTGTTGTGAACGAGGAACAACCCACTCACGGAGTCGGTGTTGCATAGCCAACATGTGGTGTCTTTCATGAAGAGTATGAGTGGGAGCTTGAGCATCAACACTCAACGAAGGATGACTCCCTTCCATCCGAGCCCCCTTTGTTCTTTCCTAACATCATTGGTGAACCTGCCATCCATGATTTTGCATGTGTATCTTCATCCACGAATGCAACCATTGTTGATATTTCGCAGGACACATCGTATGTTATCCCATCATCCAACAACAGAGACGACCAATCATTCTTTGGAAATCCACTTGATCTTTCATTTGCTTTTTCCGGAAATGCAGAGGGTAAAAATCCTTCCTCCTCATATACCCCTCTCTGTGATTCATCAAACCATGAGGATGTCGACCAACATCTTGAATTTTTTGATCTTGGTTGTCGTGATCTCTTCACCTCATCATCTGATCATGATGTTGATTCACTCGTTATTAATCCATCTAAGCCATTAGTCTACGAAGATCTATTTGTCAACGAAGTCAAAACCCCACAGACCATCGAGGCACTTCAACCCAAGTTGATGGTTATGTCAGGCCCTCGCTATCGTGAGGTTGGTTTTGCTTCCGATCAGGAAATTGTTCAAACACTCAAGGCTCCTCATCACTCATCTATATGCACTCAAGATCAATCTAACACTCAGATTTTACTTCCTCCACTCGAACTATATGATCCCATTGGTCATGCATTGGAGGAGTCTTACACTGCAAGAACTTGTGCGCGACGCAAGTTATATTTGTTTCTTTCGTTTTCTTGCATGTCACATTCAAGAGTGTGCTTATGCTTCTAAGTTACACATAGTGTCACACAACACCATGATAAGTCTGCGGACTGCCCTTCATGCACATGCACTCACTTATGTCCCGTAGGCACTTTGAATCATGAAACATGGTTGTCTTCATTGTTATATCTTTCTTGTTTGTTGGTTCACATAACTGGGTTCTCACGGACCAATCCTTCACCAACATGGGTCTAATAATGCATTGATGGATGCATTGGAAGTATCACTTCACGTGATCAGGCCCATGTATCATTAGTGTAGGAGTAGGAGTAGTGTTTTATTTCAGTTGTTTACTTGCATGCTTGTTTGCTTACGTGCTTTGTCTATTTGTTTGTTTTCTTCCTTGTTTGTTTACTTGCTTCACTTTCATTTTTGCTTATTCTCTTGCTTTGCTTTGTTGATTGTTAGTTCGTTCGCTCATTTCATTCATAGGTTATTTTTGCATGAAACCATGTATGACTCTTGAAGCAAGTTGGGTGAAGTACAAGAGGGCTTGTACAACTATCACTACTTGGTTATCTGTCATCTTGCCTATATATGATGAGCTTGTTACTTTTAGTCCATGATACATTAAAGGAAAATACATACTGTTCAAAGTGAACCTTGGTGTAAACACAATGCTTGCACGCTAACTAGTGTCACCTTCTCTAGTCGATTGTTTTTGGGTTAACCCTTGTTAGCTCAGTCAAGTAGAGTAAGGTAAGGGGGAAAACCTTAACAGGCACGTCAAAGATACAATAAATTACTTCTATGCTGAAAAAACCTCTTCTGCTCTCAATAAGTCGGCATCCCTCTTCAGCCTCTAAAATGAATAAGTGATATGCACAATGAAAAATGAAAGAATGAAGAGTCAAAATGAAAAATGAAAAATGAATAAGGTGAAAGAAGAGATAGGATTCTTGCATAGGGAGGTGATGCGAGTAACTCCGCTGGGGTACTGACCAGGCTCGCTGGTAGCAAAGCCATGCTTGTGTTCCTATGTGACTCTACCGGGGTACTGTCCAGGCCTGCTGGTAGTGGAGCAAAACTAGAGATGACACTAAGATTCTGACAACTATAGCTTGTGCACCTATATAACACTCAACCCCAATCAAAACAACTATGTTGCCTTGGCTTGGAATGTGTGTCAATCGACCAAGGGTTTGGCAGATGCTACATCTTACAATCAAGTTAGTGTGAAACCAAGATGAGTTGAAAACTGAAAAATACTTTTGAAGGTGTTATACT
Organism: Pinus taeda; assembly: GCA_000404065.3. Lineage (NCBI taxonomy): Eukaryota > Viridiplantae > Streptophyta > Pinopsida > Pinales > Pinaceae > Pinus > Pinus taeda. The sequence goes on from APFE030085265.1 coordinate 232,579, forward strand.
TTCTTTTCACGAACAAGGTCCATTCAGAGAGTTGGAGTTCTACCAGTGTGTTGCCAAGTGTTGTAGTGGCTACAACCACCCTCCAAAATTTTTCCTTAGCCTCGTTTTGGAGCCTCCCTTCCAACCTTCATAGCAGCTTGTCTTGCTTCGTCAAGTTCACAAGATTCAATGTCTTTCTTGCACAAAGGAAACCTGTTGGTCACAGTTGATCCATTCCCCTCATAGACTGCTCACTCGGACTTAGTCCAACTGTAGGTTGAGCACTTCCCCTTAAAAATTTTGCATTTCGAGAGGGAAACCAGCCTTCCCTCCAGGAATTGTAATCCTCTCTGATAGCTTGTTGAGCTCCAGGATTGTACAATCTTGCCAGCTAACCCCCCCAACAATATTCACGCAAATTTTCCCAGTAGTAGGTTATTCAGCCCAGGATTTGCGCAAATCTGGGTAGCAGACAACTTCTCTGCCCAGAAATTGCACAAATCTCTTGGGCGACCAACCCAACTCCTAGTTAGAAATGCGCATTTTTCTCTAGCTGTCGAGCAATCTCTTGCATGTGCAGTTGAGTTGACTGGTTTCCTACAGGACTGAGCAAAATAGACTTGCATGCATGGGTTGCTTCTCCCAAGATAGCATGCAAAGGCATCCCTTGTTTCAGGGATCTATGTTTAACAATTGGAGGTTACATGCAAGGAGAAATTCTAAAACCTCCCACCAAGTGTCGCTTCGCCTAGATTCATGGCATGCACATCACAACCTCGATGTTATCAAAACCCATCAACTAGATGATGCAGATCTCATTCCTCACTTCAACCTTGTAGCTCTAACATCCCACATCACATCTAGGGGTAGTTGGCACATTCAACTCAGATGTTTTGGGGTAAGCTCGCTTCCCATGCCTTGTGCCGCATTTTTGTCTCTTTTCGTGTTTTTTCTTGTGGGAGTACTATTTTCTCGATTTCTTTGAATTCTTGTTGTCATTTATATGTATGCAAGCTTGTCCTAGCTCTGTTTCAATTTCCATTGCTATCTCACTGCTATCGCATGCATGAAACAGTTTTGCATGAACGTTCGCCCAACCGGCGAACTGCCTTGCCCACATGCATTTTGATCTATTTGTTGTATCTTTCGTTCATATTTTTCATTCATTGTCAATCACTTCTGCTATCACTTAGTTTCATCATGCATTTACTATCTTAGTTGCTTTCAGTTGCCCGTCGGCAAGTTGTGCCAACCTTGGCTTGGACTCTACCTTCACTAAGGCTGCATTATGCAATTTGGGGAAGGAAGGCTCATCTTCCTCTCTAGATTTGTGCATTCCTACCTAGAACTAGCCTCCAAGAGTGTTTTGCGCATTTATGGAGGACAGTGGTTGCTTGGCCCAAGAAATTGCGCAAATCTGTGCCTAGGCCAGCAATCCTTCCGAGTTGGAATTGCATTTTATGCAATCCCAACAGTCAAAAGGCAGACTGGACTATGCATTACGTAGTTCTAGCAGTCAGCCAGTCTCCCAACATCCCAAATTGTGCCTTGTGCAGTCTTGGTAGTCAGTCTCCTGACCTCCCGACCGAAATTGAGCAACCTTCATGAGCATGCACCCGAGTATGTTGCAAGTCAGCTCTCATGTTCATTTTGGTTTTTGACTGATAGATTGCTTGCCATGAGTGATGCCATGTCTCCAGGTAACCCAAGTATTCATCTGCCTCTCAGCAGTATAGGTACAATGGTTTCTAGGAGAGAAAATACAAAGACACCACACTTGGGGATGCAGTCAATCAAGCGTCCATGAACTTGCCTACCCACGAAGACATCAAGTTGTTCGTAGACAAGGACATCAAGATATGACAGTAACAACATCACAAGGAGCCTCATCATGAACAACAAATAAATATAGCATACCAAATTCAATGAATGCAAGAGGAGGGTTGTTGAAAACAAGGAGGCGGAACAAGGTTGCAAGCTCAAGCAGGTCTATTAATGATGAAAGCAACGTTGGAGACTCCAGCTACGAAGTGATGACGCAACATGAAGATTGCGTGAAGGCAGAATATGGAACAAAGAAGGAGTTGCATGTGCTGAAGTAGAAACTTAGGGAGAACATGAAGCTGCACAAATAGATGAATGAGTTGCAACAGGAACAGGAACACCAGTAGGTGCAACATGCACTCATAGATGAAACTGTGCCCATACAAGTTAAGGATCCATCCCAGCAGCTGACATAGAGTAGACATGGTGAGCTATGTTGTTGATCACATGCAAGGGATTCAACAACATGCATTTTGTTGAGTGCACGCATGCAATGCAACCCCTTCAACAAACTCACCAAGGCGAAGACAAGAAGAAAGTCCAACTAGGGCAGAACATGTACTTCGGAAAGTTGATGCGCATGACCACCAGCACACACTTGAAGATCAGCATAGACACTATGCATCAATGTGTTTCCAGTTCAACTATACCCAAGAAGACCATGCACATGTTAACATGTGATTTGGATGAAGGGGCCAAACCAATGCACCGATTGCAATGGAGGCAAGAGTTCGCTTCAGCAAGATGTCACCATGAGGTGCATACACACCATCACGGATGACCAAGGTTGGAATCAGCTCACCACCTTCACCATCACAAGCATGTCAAAGAGTTCGTATCATCATAGCAGATCGAGTGTCAATGATGTCTTGCAAGGCTTGCTCAAGCCATGTTGTCTCGCATGAGTACATGTGCATTCTAATGTTGAGTCATGTCAAGTGTAACTCAAGTGTTAATGGTTGAATGTAATAGTCATAGAGTAGGTGAAGAGTCATGAGGGTAGTTGAACTGTCACAAAGGGGAATGTCAAGGGTCACCCCGCCCTTTCCTATAAATAGTCCCTCATAACTCATTGTAAGGGCTTTTGGTCAGCCAAGCTTCTACTAAGACTATCTTGAAGAAGGCTTCGACAATATTGTAACACGCCTTGGCTTCTCCACTGCACGGAGCTAGTACATCTCTTTGGAGGAGTAGGTGGATGTGGTTGTAACGTTTCATTAATGGGGCTAGCAGGTTTACATGGATGTATTATATGATTGGAACTTACATTTTTATATAATAAAAGCCAACATATTTTCATGCATATGTTGTTATTATAGTTGGTCTGTTCTAGTTTCCTTAATGATATATGTTGTTTAACTTACGTATTTGTGTATGAACTGATTCACATGCAATTATATGAATCTTGTTGCAAATGTGTTGTATATGCTGTTAATGTTTTCATCATCTGTGTTGACTGCTCTGTTGGACACTAGACAAACCTTTCACATGAACCTTGCTGTAACAATTGTCGCACTCATCTCAAACTTATCTGTGAGTGTTGTACGTGTTATCTTACCTTGTATTATGTGACTACCACATCCGAGTGGACCGCTCTGCTGGAAGTTGTGCATGTCTTTTTGTGTTGTGTGTTCCTTGCTGAGTTGGGACTAATCCCTTTCAACCTAGAACTCACCTTCACCTTCATATCCCTTCGAAGTGTTAGAACCTCTCATACACCCTTCCTTGACTCATTGCATCAGTCACACCCTTGCTACTGACAAAGTTATCTGACTTGCCTCTATGCAACGTCACGGTCAAAGCATTACCTTACGACGCATTATTGGGACTCCTACACCAAACGGTCTGAGGTCTAATTGGAACTTCTTACTGGGGAGACCCCCTTGACATGTTGGTGGGTCTAGCACCATTAATATACTAAAGTAAAATTTTGAATTGAAAAGCTGCATTACTCAATAGTTGGTTCACTTATTGGTTCATGGTTTTGAATGGATTGAGCTACAATGACTAGAATTTCATGGGCATACTTCATATGTTTGAACAAAATTTCAACTTAGCTACAGAGATAAATATTTTGACTTCAAGTTGATATATGCTAAATTCTCTTTAGGAGTGGATTAAAAGTTTGAGTTCAAAAGCCACATTACCCAACTGTTGGTTCGTGGTTGTGAGGAACCTCAAAGTTTGGTTTGATATGGTGGTTGGAGACACGATCAGCTGGATTGCATTGAGTCTTCGAGGAAGCCATTTATTGGAGAACTGTGTTTATGGAAAAAAAAATATCTACAATAGGTCCAAAAGAGCATGAATTTTCAACTAATATTTTGGTTGTTATCTTAGTTTGCATGTGTAAAGATTTCAAGTTGAGCTTGGAATTCAATTCACAATTCACAATCGGGCTGAACCAGAATAGTTGGCAGCATAAAAGAGTTGGTTTTGCACAAACACTTGGCATTTGAAACATGGGTGTAAAGTTCATTTCCTTTCCTCTTCTTTGGGCTATTGGCTAAGGTTCAAGGCTCCCGTTGAGAGGCTAGGCTCCTGGTGAAAGTTGAACATATCCCTCTGAAATAATATCCAGCATTGACATCGTTCTTCTAATCAATAATGTCATCTTCTCAATTATTATATGGCACGTTTTGAAACAACAAAATCCATCCTGTACAAATATTTCAGAAGCAACTCCAACCACAAATCCATGACTCATAGTCTTGGTTGTGATCCAAAGTGACAAACCACAAATTCTCCAGAGCGAATTACATCGATTGTCCGATTCAACTTCTTCAAAAGCTTCCATCATGACTGTTGGAGAGGTAAATCCCCTCTACAGATAGAGGCGATCCCTACTAGCCCAGAACGGGTCTAGCAACAATCAAACAGTGCTACCACGCAAGTCCCTAATTTCAAATAAAAGGTAGGTGATGAAGACCTACTTGGATTCCAACGCTTTTGTTCGTAGAAGAGACGTCGGCCACGCTCCTTTGCTTTGGCCGGTCACAGTCCTCCACGATCTCCGTGAATGGACACCTGCACACAAAGAGAACAACACAAACACAAGCATGAAATCTAATAAATGCAATTATATATCAGTCAGGAAGGATATAACTCAACATCAATCATTACAAAGACAATGAGAGTGGAACCATAATTATAGTCATCTATTATTAATAATCAACAAAGGAGAATACAACCAGAGTCCTGACGTCAAGTCCTCCTTTAGCTGGGTGCTTACCTACACAAGTCTTGCAAAGCTTGAAGGGATGGGGAACAAGCCTCTCTCTCTTTGGTGACAAGATCTCCTCACTTAGGTTAAGCCTTATGGACATAAAGAAGGCTCTTGCAACTCTAATCTCTTGATATCTTCCTTTCAGCACCCGTATTACCACCACTAGCTTGCTCAAGGCATGGAGACAAGCTTTTATAGATGAAAGAGGAAAAGATAAGATCAATCACATTAATCATGGATTTGGCTTCATCACTTGAAAACTTCCATGGAAGGGTGGCAAACTACTTCCCATTCAAGGAGATTCGAAGCCAAACCATCCTCACCTAACATAGATTCAGTTGGTGAATGAGTTGGAGAGAACTTTCGGAGGTTGATTGGTTAAAAACTTTGCCCAAATAGGTTGGTGCGATTGCGACTCTGGGACAGAGCATTAATAGCGCGCCCTCTTTGGAGGACTTTCCCTGTTGGCGCGGGAAGAACACAGTGAACCCACGCTAATGTAAAAAGGGCTATTGTTATGGGCAAGCAACCGGAGATGTCTTTAGGGCATGTGAAGCTCATATTTAGAGGGGAATGATGCAAGTGGTTTCAAGTCTTGTCACTTCTCACAAGTCCCGGAATGAGTCCTCCAAGGTGCAGGAGAGGGGTAACAGGGATGGTGACAAACGGTGACAAATTACTGTGTAACAGATGCCCCCTAAAGCATGAGGCTTGAGAGAGAGGGGTGAAATGCTTTACAAGAACATGTGTGACAACATGGCCGCCGGAGAACCTGCGTAAAGAAGTACAACTGATATCTCAAGTACATGATATATGTGGTATGGGCGCAGCCATCCGTAACAGAGTATATGAAAACTGGATCCCAGGTATGGACGCAACCATCCGATGAGGATCAATGAATGGACTCAGGCATGGACTCAGCCATCCAATAAATGAGTCATGTAGTGATTATAATAATCCACAAAATGCAACCCAGATCTCAATATACATAATCTGGGGTCTTGCGCTCCATCTTGACCCGAACAGAGTACAAGTTCAGGCATGTGAATACATGAGATGGAGTCGAACATGCATGACGTGTGAATCAATGAATCAGTGTCTAACACCCGTAGAATCATTCGATTGGAGGCCAATAATGAAAACCTCGCGTCGAACACGAAGAACCTGCCATTGAGGCATGTAGGCCCTAAGGCACCTGAAGGGAGTCTCTAGGTCATCTTCCTGGATAATGAGCTGAAGTCGACAGGAAGTGTTCTTGATCGAAGGTGGGCCATAATGTTTCCCACATCATCGACACGAGACAGAGAGGGATAACATGTTTTTTGTGAGATATCAGAGGGAGGTTGAGTATTCTACAGAGGTCAACTTCTCTTGAACATATCGACGGCACAACAACGGATTTGGCAGTATTTGATGTCAAATGATCAGGGGTCGTGATGACAAGGAAATGAGCAGATCAATGGTCAAATAGGATAACCCAAACCCACAGAGGCAAGTGTGAAACAAGATGAGATGTCCCCACCCAGACACGAATGCAGATAAGTGCCATGTTCAAGAGCGACATACTACCGACGACGATGATTACGGTTCCTTTATTCCCCCACCATTTCTGGTGAGTACCTCGGTTATTTTTGGATGGCAAGCTTGACGGGGATAGCATATGCTTGAGAGGTGTCATCACGACGAAACCTGATGTCATTAAAGTTTTAACGAGTCTGTCAAAGGAAAAATTCGGTGTCTTTTCATGTTTAGAGAGTTTGAAAAGACAACAAAAAGAAAACTCTAGGGGTGTCCTTTTTCATAAAGTTGTGTCTCTCGAGCTCGAAAAAGTATAAAACTATGCTCGAAAGAACCGCCCGGCCATTACGACCGAGGAGTACTTTTCGTGAGTAGTGACACCGACCCGAAAAAGTAAAAAAGCGATTGATATCACGTCGTTTCGTACCATTAACGAACCTGAAACGACAAAGGCCTGACGATATTTTCATTTTTTATACGGCCAGAAAGGAGTTTAAAGACGACCGCCTCTTATTTACGTTTAACGAGTCAAGAGGAACAACTCGGCAATCTTTTCATGTTAGTGAGTCAGAAAAGAGCTGAAAGATGACTCCATAGTGACTTTCTCGTGTATTTATCGAGTCCAAAAAAGTATAAAATACAACTCGTTTCACCATTGAAGTTGTGTAAAAGACCTGTTGCTGCACAAGAAGCAAGCGTAAAATCCATTCTCAACCAAAAATATATTAAAATATTCAAAAACTAACCTTTTTAACCCTAAAAATAAGTCAAAAAGTCTATAAATATGGTGAAAATGTAAAAAATAAAATTACTTTTACTTTTTACCTCTTGAATAGTAGTAGTGGTCTGTTTGGGGAGCGAACTTCAGGTGGTGGTTACAGCCAATTCGTGCAACCATTCAAGATTTCATCGGCTCCAGGTAAGAGGCATTTCCCTTAGCTTCATTTCCATACACTTTTTATGCATTTTGTCCCCCGATTGAGCCTCTGCAAGGAGGAATTTAAAATTTAGGGCCGCGCCCCATTAGCGCGGGTATCTAGCACAGACCCGCGCTAATGGGGTGATTTGCCTAAAGGGGTCGCGCTATTAGCGCGTCTGTTTTAGAAACAGTCGCGCTAACTGCGCGACCTAATTTTTTACATGGAATTCCCATTGCATTTGAATTTTTTCCGGTTTGTAAACTTACCAGGATTTTAATAATGATTTATTCATCCTTGTGGGTGCAGGAAACAAGCAAAAAAGGTGGTGGAATGGAAAGAACGGGAACATGATGCCGTGGATGCCTTGGCCATCGAGGATGAGGGGTGTATGAACGCTTTGAGGGACTGTGGTCTCAAGAAGTTCTTCCTCACATCTTATATGCGATCTCAGCCTGAGTTATTGCAGTTCATAATTGATGCTTGGGATGTGGATGACCAAGTATTTTTCTTACGGGGCCAAAGCTTAGAGCTGGAGGTGTCCGATGTGTACTTCATTACTGGGTTGTCACGGAGAGGGGCGAGCCCTATTTTGACTGGAAGTAGACCTTCCGGAGAGAAGGTAGGTGAAGTGAAGGCCCGAGTGTGTCCAGAGGCACAATTTGGGAGAAACAGTGCCAAGGTGGTTATCAATACCATCCAGGACTTGGTTCTCAAGGCGATATTGTTCACCATCACGCGTGCAGCTAGGGTACAGGCGCCCCATGAGGTGAGAAAGAACCATCTGTTACTAGCGATAGAATGCCTCAGCCCCACCATCTTTGATTGGGCTACAATGGTGACTACCAACATCAAAAGGCAGCTCACAAATTGTAAGTGCGCAGGAGTGAAACAGTTCGTGTATGGCTCAATTGTGGTGTCGTTCTTCTTGGAACGATTACTGCTTTTCCAGATTCAGGGAGCTATAGTGGCTGATCCATTGCCACGAGAGCCTAGGATGGCTCGCTGGGCAGCATTGATGCCCAGAGGAGGAGGGGGCCAGCAGATGTCTTGGCGGCCCGAATTCTTCATATGGCTTCGACGTTAGCTGATCATGGTAGAGGATTGGCCATACGCGGGGACCAATTTCATGGGGGACCCAGACCTCCCACTGCCAGAGGGAGAGGAATGGGACGAGGAGTTAGGTATGATCTCTTCGTTTTTGATGTTTTATGTATTTTCATTTTTTTTTTCTTTTTAATACATGCCTGCTCTGATGACGGTTTTATGTATATGCAGATGTTGGCCTAGAGCGACCAGCTGGCTTGTCTCCTGTAGCGCGGAGGGGCCAACCCGTAGCTGACCCTCAGGTAGGGGGTGTCGTGGGGGAAGAGATGGTGCAGAATCTCGAGGGACTTACCCAAGGGATTTCGGGTTACGCTAGATTGGCAGACGTGCCTTTTGCATACCAGAGGCACACAGTGGGGGTGCCGACTCGCGTTCATCGTCTGTTGAGACGATTGGTGCGTGCAGTGACATGCTATCATGAGCACCACCGCCATTAGACTCCTAGGCTTTACTTTCTGCATATTTTTGAGAGACATGTGTCTCAGATGTACGGAGAACACAGACTCTATCTAGACATGTACACTTATTTTTGAGCGCCTCAGTGCGCCACACGATATATATATATATATATAGATATATACATGTTGTTATGGTTTATTTAATTTTATGCTTCTTGTATTATGTTGATTCACATATTATGAAAATGTCTATCCAATACATAGTTAGCTAATGCATCGGTTACCGTATTAAGTCCTCTTGGAATATGTTGATAAGTAATGAAATCAAAATCCCTTTCTAATAACTTAACACGTAAATACATCCTTAAAATGCGATGATATTTGACAGAATAACGTCCGTTGAGCTGGTGGACTACAAGTTGAGAATCCAAGTTTACAACCAATGTGCGAATGCCAAGGTTAATTGCCTCAGCTAATAATTCAATCACAACACTATATTCAGCAACATTGTTCGTCGTACAACCCAGACACACCCCTTGAATATCTACTAACTCACCATGAGGATCGTAGATCACCCATGCTGCAGATTACAAATTGCGAGTACTGCGGGAAGCACCATCAGCAAAACCAACGTAAGGTGATCCAGACATCTGTTCAAGAAGCAAAAGACACAATAAGCGGTAATCATGCCGACATACCACAAAAAATAAACAAACACGCACACACAACACACTGCTGAAAGCATACGTATGTACAAAAATAGAGAGTGCCTGGACTCATGCATAATATTTCTTGAGATAAAGCCCATTTCGGGGCCTGTCCAAGGGATTACCTTCATAATCTATAAGCTCATAGGCACCTTTTTGTAAAACTCTTTTCACATATAGGGCCCATGCCACATAGGCTCGAGTTTTCCTGCCCCCAGCTTATCGTTAGCTTGATCATAGAGCAGTACTAGGTCTCCCTCAATGAAAGAGCGGGGGTTAACAGCGTTATCGAAGTGAGTTTTCACTCGCTTCTTCTGAGCTTCAATAGCTAGGGAGGCTAGACGACGAGTTTCATCCAGCCGTTCTAAGTAAAGAAATCGCTCTTCTACCGGGGTAGTATCCGGGAGTAACTCGACGGCTAGCTTCAATGAAGGAATCTCACACTCAATAGGAAGGGTCGCCTCCAGTTCGTAAACTAACTGAAAAGGAGTGAAACCGGTGGCGTCCTTCATGAAGGTACGGTAGGCCCACAAAGCGGAGAACAACATCAAATGCCAACTGGACTTATGCATGCCAACAGTTCTTTGAAGCATTGTGACCAAAACCTTGTTCACGACTTCCACTTAACCGTTTGCCTGAGGATAGTACGGGGTCGAACTATCATGCCTACGGCCTAGATGGGTGATTAACTCGGTCATCATGTGATTACGAAAATGTTTTCCGTGATCAGTGACGATGGCTTGTGGTACTCCGAACCGCGAAATAACATGATTAAACAAGAACTGCGCCGCGGTGTGATCGTCTTCTAACAATGTAGGCATCGCCTTGGCCCATTTCGTAAAATAATCTACAACAACGATGATGTACCCATGCCCCTCGGCCGAGCGAGGGTTACAGGTCACATAATCGATGCCCCATTTGGAAAAGGGGCTGACAGTTACAACGGGGTGCAGCAGGGCAGGGGGTGCACGCATCTTCCATTGGTAAATCTGGCACTCATGGAAGGAATGGACAGCAAGAATGAAATCCTTGAACTTATGGCTTCGACTTTAAGGGGATCCAAGTGGATGCCCTCTCAGGAGACGATAAACCCAAGAAGTCGGCCAGATTCGACGTAGAAGACACATTTATGCGGGTTTAGTCGGATATTATAGTGTCGACAGCGAAGAAAAATCTCGTGAAGATGTGACGGGTGGTCTGAGCGCTTAGCTAAATGAGCGGGAATGTGATCCAGATAAGGCTGTATGATGTGCCGGATATCGTGAAAGGTGTAAGACATCGCACGTTGAAAAGTAGCATAGGCATTCTTGAGACCGAAAGGGAGCTTTTTGTAAGCGAAAGTACCCCACAGATAGATAAAGGTTGTCTTGTGTTGATCAGCGGGGGCAATATTAATCTGGTTGTAGCTAGAAAAGTCGTCCATAAACGAATATATTTCACTGCCCGCACACTCATCAATGAGTTGGTCAATGAAAGATGTGGGGTAGTTATCTTTCGGGCAGGCTCGATTAATGTCGCGGTAATCGACACAGACACAAATAGTACCCTGCTTTTTATCCACAGGGACAATGTTTGAGACCCAATCTGTGAGTGGGATAGGATAAATAAAACCAGCTTTAAGAATTTTTTCAATTTCCGCTTTGATAGCTACGGCCTTACGGGGGTGCATAGGACGCAAACGCTGACAAACAGGTTTGGCTCCTGGATACGTAGGTATCTCATGCACTACAATATTTGGATCAATGCCGGGAATCTCTTCATAAGACCATGCAAAGATGTCACGGAACTTGCGAAAAAGCGCTATGTAGCTTTGAATCTCCTCAGGAGTGCAAGTGACTCCTATATAGATGTTCTCGACAATCCCTGGTTTGACAGAGATGTCGATGGGTTGGGTCTGCGTAATGTTTCCCAAATTCCCTTCAGACGATGCTTGATAGATCTGGATGGGCATCTGAAGGGGCTATGAAGGGAGACATGGAGAAAACCGCTCGAGACAAGCCAACATTTCTCGGAGGGTAGGGAGAAATGAGGAACGGTGGTGAAGATGGGACCACGGAGGTTCCTCGAGAGACATGGTCTCTATAATCGCTTCGTCAGAAGGATATTTTTCCTTTAATGGATCCGAGGAGGCACATTCTCCAAGCTAGGGGGAATAGTCGTATGAGTCAAGAGCTCCACTTAAAGAAGTGGGTTCAACAAGAGGAGCCGATACAGCAGCGATTTCGATGTAGTTGAGCTCGGCGGGACTCAACGACCTCTCCTCACCCCACGATTCTATCTGGTCAATGGGGGGGAGGACCCAGGGATCAGAACGAACCGAAATCATACTGATAGAAGCGAGGTTGGGAGGTGGGAGGGAGAAAACACCCATGAGGGCGGGATCTTTGAAGAGACCGACTCCCACACTCTAAAAAAGAACGGAGGTATGTTCAACGAAAGGCACATTTCCTTCAGAAGAAGAAGCGAAGAAGGAGAGCTAGTCTACCGTGACAATTTTCCCTTGGTGAGGGAAACAGATGACACGGAAGAGGGATGAAGCCACGACACGCATGGCATACGTCCAACTCCAGCCCAGAAGGAGGTTATAAGTGAGATTTGCTTCAACAACCTTGACTTCTACTTCAACAGTTTTTCCTTCTAAAGTGATTGGCAATCGTTGAAGAATACCATAGGGATGAGATTCTCTCCCATTGAAAGCTTCCAAAGTCGTAGGAGACTGGATCAGAGTCAGAGACCCGATCACTTTCCAACAAGCAAGAGACATGGTGCAAGTTGACGCGCCCTCATCAATAACTGTACGATGGATCGTTTTTGAATTGATGACGATTTGTATAAGAAAAGTGATCTGATGAGGCAGCCTTGGGACATGGATCTCAAGATCAAAGGTAATCAGATCTGAATCTGCCGGGTCGATGCCACCGATAGCTGATAGCAGGGACTTCCTCTGAGGGGGGCAACTCTAGAGAACTTCTAAGGCAGACATAGCCGACGGAGCCTGTGCTAAGTCCTCAACTATGCTATAGTGCTGAGCAGCACGAGCATTTGGGTTGTAAGATGATCTCCTGAGTACTCCTTTGGGAGGGGGTCGGATGGTCGTCTCAGTACTTGGTCTCTCGATGTGGAGTGGACCAGAGCTGGACGAAGGAGCGCTTGAGGGAACCTCGGGCTCCTTCCCGGCGGACGACGGATACTCCTTTGTTCGAGTCGTTACATGAACGGGAATAGATCCAGCCATGAAGACTTGGGAACCAAAGGGAGAAGAAGACGGATTAGCCACCATTTGAGTCTGTTGAGAGGGGAAAGGTTCTTTAAGAACCGCAGGAATCCCAGGAGCACCTTTCAACAAATGACTAACCTCAGACCGCCATGGGCAGTCTTTAGTGTAGTGATCCTCCTGACAAATGAGACAAGGATATTTGGGTTTGCGCTTAGCTCCTTCCTCGGATGGAGGTTTGGAGGATTCTTGTTTAGGTTGTTCAAACTTATTTTTTCCTTTCCCCTTTTTCTTTCCTTTCGAGGCCTTACTCGCCGTGGTGGACTAGACGACATTGACCTCGGAAGTACTTCCAGAATTTGAACCACCCTGAGAAGTGTTTTCGTTAGAAGCATCCGACTTTTGCTTCCCAGGGTTTGAAGATGATTTTTTGGAGGCCGGATTCACAGAGCCAATAACTCCATCGACAGATGGCTTCGGCGGAGCCTTGGATGTACCGAGTCTCGGGGCATCAAGAAAATACTCATACACAGTACCTGACTGAGAGTAAACTAAGTCAAGGTATTGAGCACGCGTGATCGCTTGCTCTTTAGTCACGCAGGCTCCCATAGCAATGTCCCTTGCAATCTTAGGGACAAAGGAAGTCGTGAACCAATCGGTGAGGAGTTGATATGGAATCCAAAACTTGATCAACCGGCGACACCTTCTCCATTCATGTATATGATCAGAGATGTGCGTAGTTGTATCCTGCTTAAGAGACGTCAGGAGATGAGTCCCTGTCTCGTACCGAATGGGTAGTTGAAAGTGAGTAAGGAATGCCATAGCCAATGAATTAAAGTCCTGAAAAGACGCACGGGTCAATTCAATGTACCACTTAGCGGCGGAGCCGCTGAGAGTCCTTTGGAATAGGCGAAGTCGAATCGAATCATCAAGCCATGAATTAGATGAGCACCATAGGTGATAAGTCATTACATGGGCTTGAGGATCCTCTCCGGCTTTGTCGTCAAATTTGGGACAGTCGCCGGGTATTTTAGTTGGAACTGGTGGCCATTGTGGATTATGAAAAATAGGATCATTTGTCAACTTCGACACATCGGGCAGTTCCAACGCCGCTAGAAATGGTAGCTGTGGATTGAAGGACATCTGCGGATATGAGGTAGGGCCAGAGTTCCATCCAGTTGCGGGTTGCCCCCATGGACCTTGTCCAGATGGACCAGGTCCAAAAGGACCCTGTCCATAGGAATTTTGTCCATAAGGGTTATATCCATAACCGAATGGTTGATACTGGTTCTGCTCCCCAGCGCCCCATTGGTTACCATACTGCCCTGCAGGTTGCTGATAATTTTGATAAGGGTTGACCTGCAGCTGTTGGTAATTTTGATACGAGGTAAATTGATTTTGCCCCTGGGGTTGCTGGTATCCATACGGTTGCTGGGCTCCATATTGAGCTTGGGAACCAGGCGACATCTGATAAGAATGTTGGGATTGGTACCCACCTTGTGGCTGGAGGCCAGTTTGGTTCTGGGGTTGGTAACCGGGTTGAGGCTGTGAATCAGGAACCATTTACATGCCTGGTTGAGCCACCCCAGAGAGATATCCTTGCGAAGATTGAGGTTGGGCCATCTGGCCGGAAGGTTGTCCTGGTTGGATCTGAGACGGACCTACTTGCCCAGAAGGTTGAGCTTGCTGGGCGATCGGCCGTCCTTGCGCAACTGAAGGTTGTCCTTGTAGACAAGATGGCTGATTAGGCTGAGCAGTGGGCTAGCCTTGCTGTGCGTAAGGCTAGCCACTTTTCCCAGAAGGGTAGCCTTGTTGGTTTCCGGGTTGTCCTTGCTGCGCGTAAGGTTGTCCCGGGTTCCCATAGGGTTTCCCCGAAGGGTATCCCTGTTGGGGCCCAGGTTGTCCTTGCTGAGCATAGGGTTGTCCCGAGTTTCCAGAAGGTTGCCCAAGATATGTATAAGATGGACCACCAGAGGCTAAAGGTTGTCCCTGATAGGGTTGTCCTTGCGAGCCTCCAGGTTGACCTGGATAGATCTGGCCATAATACTGCTACCCATGATTAGGCTGCGAGTAGGATGGTTGACCCTGGTAGGGTGGTCCTTGTGATGGCTGCCCTTGACCCAGACGGAATTGGCCACCACCATATCCGGTGGTACCCCAAGCCACATTCAACGGAACTGTACCCTCAACAGCGGGCTCAGTCGGCAAGGAGGTATACAAATAATGATTGACATGATCATAATAAGGGCCTTGCCCACCTGGGTTTTGGACAGCATGTAAGTACTGAGAATATGCCCTCCCGCTGAATTAGGATCAGAAGAAGGTTGGGCACCACTTACAGGATGAGAAACTCTAGCAGCGTGTGCTGATGGACCACTACGTACCGGGCCTCGGGATGGGCCGGCAACAGAGGTCACAGTAGAAGATGCCGTAACGACACTAGGAACTGGAGTTGATGACGTGACACAAACAGTCAGATTGGTTGGAACTGATGTGACAACAGTATGGTGAACCTGGGAAACAAAGGGTCCCGTAGTGGGAACAATGTTATTATCCTACATAGAAGAGGAGCTCGCAGAGCCCATAGCATCCCTTAGAGATCTATAGTGCGCCGGCACTGTGATACCGAGAGGTGTAACAGTGTAGGGCGTAGAGATAACTGGGGATGTAGCTGGGATGGGAGTATCAATACTCGATATAACGGGCGTTCCACTCGATACAGGAGATGTATCCTCCATGTCGGAAGAAGCCATCGGGGATGAAACACCAACAGGAGTAGTGGGAAAATCCTCTTCAGAAGGTTCCCAAACAGGGTTCCAAAACAAGTCGTAAAGCTCGTCCTCTAGAGCACGAGAGTTCAACGGTTGGACACTTGGAATAACAGGGAAAGTGCCAGTACAAATTGGTGTCTCAGGGGCAGCAGAAGAAGGAGACCCTTGGTCACTTGGGACGGGAGACGGGATCGATGGATCCGCCAGGATGATCAAACAAAGATCCTAACAAGCTAACGATAAGAGACCCTACTCAAAACTAAATGCAAACAAGATCTAACAAGGTAAATGTAATCGTGGTCGAATAAATTTTTAAGACATTAGGACACAACTTGACCTTTTCATGTTTTAAGAGTTGAGAAAAGGACAAAAGATGACTCTAGTCGCTTTCGAATATTTAATGAGCCCGAAGTGACAAATGCTCAATAGAGCCTTTTCTTTTAAGGAGTCCGAAAAGGATAAAAAAGTGACTGCTATGGAGAAACTAGGCAAGGGATTTACCAGACAATCCGTAAAACTACTTATACACCTTGGCAATCATATGAAAACCAAGGACTTTCTGTACTGCAGTCAATCTTCCTGAGTGCTGTGTTCGGTGCGTTACGGCTTGTAAGGCGGCAGATACGGCTTCCTATGGATCAAGGATGATAACCTAGTGGAGTCTCCCCATATATACGCGATGGTACGTGGGAGCACAAGTC
>APFE030085265.1:252906-280157 GCA_000404065.3 Pinus taeda
ATTGATCAGCAGGTGAGATGGCAGGGACCAGAGAGGTTGAGAACAACCAAACAGGCAACCCAACAGTTAACCCTGGGAGGGACAACGTTGCCATGTAAGGAGCACCAACATTCCCGAGAGGAGGGAAATGACCAGGATTCCCGTCAGGGGGGAAACTTGGGTTGGTGAACCCCGAAAAAGTTGCCATCAAGAACGAAAAAGAAACCTACTCAAGCTAACGCGAACAAGACCTAACCGGGTAAATGGGAACGCGGCAGAATAAATTTTAAGACAAAGGAACTGAAATTGACCTTTTCATGTTTTAAGAGGTGAGAAAAGGACAAAAAGGTGACTCTAGTTGCCTTCAAATGTTTTGTCAGCCCGAAGTGACAAACTGCTCAAGTGAGCCTTTTCTTTTAAGGAGTCCGAAAAGGATCAAAAGTGACTACTCTGGAGAAACTAGGCAAGGGGTTTACCAGACAATTTGTAAAACTGCATATACACCTTAGCGATCATATGAAAGCCAAGGGCTTTCCGTACGACAGTCAATCTTCCCGAATGCTGTGTTCGGTGCGTTACGGGCTGTAAGGCAGCAGACACGGCTTCCTATGGATCAAGGATGATAACCTAGTGGAGTCTCCCCATATATACGCGACGGTACGTGGGAGAACAAGTCCGTACTAGACCACAGTTGAATCACACAAGGAGGAATCACCCAACCTTAATGCGAGAACAAAAGTGACTAGGTTTAACGACGCCGGAGCACGTCTCTAGCTTAGACCTCTAGAATGTGAGCGTTATGTTCCAATGCGTTTTTAAGTTTATTTGGTTTATTTTATGGTTGATCTTCAGTTAAGTTTTGGTTTCAGGTCCTACCGTATGTAATCTTTCACAATTGCCTAGATGCAAGCTATATGCCAAAGAATACCATTTCGTTCGATGAATACTAACTACGAGAGGGTTAAGATTTTCAATCAAACAAAATGAGCACAATCAATCAAACAGCCTAATGCAGCTAATGGCAAATAAATAAAATTTTTTCTTTCAAGAATACAAATCAACGAAAAGTTCTATTCCCATTAACTATTGAACACAAAAGAGATTTGTTCGATTTCTTTTTCAAAGGCACAATGCACTATAGTGAATTTTGAAAGATAGTAACACTGAGTAAAAGGGATAAACTCACTCAATGAGAACACAATGAAATTCCCAAGACACCAAAACAGTTCTCCAAACCAAAAGAAAAACAAAAGCTTGTACGAGCTATGTGATCTAAGCTCAAACAAGGCTAAAATGAAATCCAAGCAAGAAAGAAGCAAGTCACTCAGAAATCACCCAAAAACACTTCAACAATCACTGAACAAGTGCAAAAAGCAATCACAAAGTTGACTGGACAATCAAGAAACCCAAGACTCCTACGAAAGGCTTGACACGCACGACCACTAGATGCCCTAGGGCTAGGGTGTGAAATCGGTAGAAAGAAGCAAACACCTGAAGGATAGAGGTTAAGAACCAGTCAGACAAGGATCAAACACACTCTAGCAATTGAAAAAGATGTGGTAAGATACAAATCCAAGCTCAGAAGGCTGGCAAACAAGCGAACTGAAAAGGTTAACAGGCCTAGCGCGACTGTCAGGCTGTAACTCACACTATAAAGGGATTGACGCGGGTTTTCAGTTAGCAACATGTGCCACTAGCACGACTGTTAAAGAAAAAACCACGCTAATAAAGTTTGCCAAGTAAAAAAGAAAAACGAGTGGTCCAAGACTTGGTTTACAGTATCTAGGCAAACCAGGAAGCAAGAGGTAGCAAGAAATTCAATCCAGAAAGCTATCCAAGCAAGCAAACAAGAGAAAACCAAAGAGGCAAGACAAACTCCAAATTGTTCAGTCCGTAAACCAAACCGGAGATTGACTGAAGTGGCTTTGATCTACTTCACTAATGCAAAGCAATAGTGTTTCGAAGGCTATCTAGCCGTACTTCAGACTCCATCTAAAGTTTACAAATCAAACAACAAACTAAACTCCCCAATGGAGTCGCCGAATTGTTGGAGAGGTAAATCCCCTCTACGGATAGAGGCGATCCCTACTAGCCCAGAACGGGTCTAGCAACAATCAAACAATGCTACCATGCAAGTCCCTAATTGCAAATAAAAGGTAGGTGATGAAGACCTACTTGGATTCCAACGCTTTTGTTCGTAGAAGAGATGTCGCCCATGCTCCTTTGGTTTGGCTGGTCACAGTCCTCCACGATCTCCATGAATGGACACCTGCACACAAAGAGAACAACACAAACACAAGCGTGAAATCTAATAAATGCAATTATACATCAGTCAGGAAGGATATAACTCAACATTAATCATTCCAAAGACAATGAGAGTGGAACCATAATGATAGTCATCTCTTATTAATAATCAACAAAGGAGAATACAACCAGAGTCCTGACGTCAAGTCCTCCTTTCGCTGGGTGCTCAGCTACACAAGTCTTGCAAAGCTTGAAGGGATGGGAAACAAGCCTCTCTCTCTTTAGTGACAAGATCTCCTCACTTAGGTTAAGCCTTATGGACATAAAGAAGGCTCTTGCAACTCTAATCTCTTGATATCTTCCTTTCAGCACCAATATTACCACCACTAGCTTGCTCAAGGCATGGAGACAAGCTTTTATAGATGAAAGAGGAAGAGATAAGATCAATCAAAACAATCATGGATTTGGCTTCATCACTTGGAAACTTCCATGGAAGGGTGGCAAACTACTTCCCATTCAAGGAGATTCGAAGCCAAACCATCCTCACGTAACATAGATTCAGTTGGTGAATGAGTTGGAGAGAACTTTCGAAGGTTGATTGGTTAAAAACTTTGGCCAAATAGGTTGGCGCGATTGCGACTTTGGGACAGAGCGTTAATAGTGCGCCCTCTTTGGAGGACTTTCCCCATTTGCGCGGGAAGAACACAATGAACCCGCGCTAATGTAAAAAGGGCTATTTTTATGGGCAAGCAACAGGAGATGTCTTTAGGGCATGTGAAGCCCATATTCAGAGGGGAATGATGCAAGTGGTTTCAAGTCTTGTCACTTCTCACAAGTCCCGGAATGAGTCCTCCAAGGTGCAGGAGAGGGGTAACAGGGATGGTGACAAACGGTGACAAATTACTGTGTAACAACCTAACATGTTTATTATGCATGCACTTTGAACTACTTGCTATGTACATGCTTCTCTGAATTGTGTTGCAGGTCTGATCACTTTGGAGGAAGCAGAGGGTTTGGACCCTACGGGATTGAAATCAAACGTAGGACCTACGGGTACTTCTCTCAAACCCAACTTTAAAAGTTTTCATAGTTTTCTTACTTGAACGTATGCTTCTTGTTGATAGTCTACCTTTGACCTGTTGAGGTTGTCAACTCATACCTTAGGGAAGTTTTTCCAACCAACATCGTTTTGACGAGAACCATCATTCAATAAACCTCTGAAGCTTCCCGTGAATGTGTCTCCATCTACATTGAACTCCTTAGCAAGCGTGAGGAAATATCAAAACTTTTTATTTGTGATGGAGTTTTCCAAGTAAGTCTGTTCCAACCATTCAATGATTGGATCGTAAAATTCTTGATAATCTTCTTGAAAACACCAAAATATTTAAAAATATGATTTTCAATTAGAGGCACGAGATTACGATGGGAATTTTGTGATGGAAAATAGGTCTAATCATATTCAACAGCCATGTCAAGAAACTGAGGACCTAACACAACCATGATTGAAGGCAGAATTTCCTTAATCACTTGACAAAAATTTGAATGGGAAAATGATAAGCTGAATGACAGTCATTAGAGACAGAATCATGATCAGATGGGCTGATTAGAGCATAATATTCCTAGTTTGTAATTAAAAAAGATAAATCAATTTGAACATATATGCAAATGATCTAAAAAAAGATCCAACTTCTTCACATGCCGAATGTGACCAACCATTTTCCTGTAACTAGTGAAAAACTGTACAAGAATCATAATTATTGAAAGAATTTGAAAGGAATTCCAACACAATAAGCACATGAGACTAGTCAAGGCATAGTGAAAGAGAAGAAATTGGTTTGCGCAATAACTCATGCATTCATTATCCCTCAAGAGGATTTCAAGTGAAATGAAGGGAAAGGTTTGCAATACAACTTTCGTAAGAAAAACCAACAGCTGACTATTAAGAAATGAATCTGATAGGCATGATCCCTTCGGCCAAATATGATCAACTTCACAATTCCATGACTCTGAGAGATACACATTCTAATCCCACGTTTTATGTGAGATATTTGCATGAATATGGATCAACTGAAGAGGATTCATGAATTTGATCAGAAACCAAATATCGAAAGTTCGAAAGATTACATCTAAGATACCAAACATCTTTCAAAAACATATTTACATCAAGTGAAAAAATGAAAAGAGAAGGATTATGCGAGAGAAACCAGATCTAAGTTAGTTTAGGGGGCTTACCAGGGTTGCGAGATCCTAACAAAAACATTAAGGGAAGCTAAAGTGCCTCAACTTCCCAACAAGTCCTGAAACTTTCAAGGATTGTAAAATCACATCTTAAAGATTGAACCGGATCGTGAATGGTGTGAGGATAATTACTACCACTAGTTTCAATAAGACCACTGATCACTGGCTGGCAACCATCTCTATCACTAACTTGACCAGATTTTTCAACTTCAACAACCAAATTACTCAATTTGAAAGATTCATTTGATCACAAATCTAAATATGTATGAATCGAAGAAAATTGATGAGCAAGATAGTTTGGAGAGTTGCCTTCTTGCAAGAGAAGAGATGACAAGGGATGGAAAAAGTACTCAATGATTTCATTGTTTTCATTTTTATCATGGATAATATCACCACCTCATGTCAATTGAGAAGTTAAATTATCAGATGAAGAACTTGAAGAGCATGGAGTATATTTTTTGCAAGTAGATGCATCACAAGTGATAGAGCACAAGGGATAGTGAGATGAAGAGGAAGTTTAGATAAGGACATCTTCTTTGACCAAACCACATTCTAGACCTAAAGCAAATTCTTTGTGAGAAAGTAAAATATCAGAGGATGCACTTGGGAATTCGTGATCACATACATCAATAGAGTCATCATCATCGAAATGATTGTTGCCCAAGGCTGAAAATTGATTGAAATAATTGATTACTTTTGATCTGTTACTGAGATTAGCAGATTGAACATCATTGAAGAATGTAAGCACATCATCTTCACATGCAGGATTTTGGGAAAAAGAAGAAATATTTATAGCATCTTCACCTTCTTGTTCCTCTACATGTGTAATGTGACTGCCTTGTATCTGATCACAATTTGAACCAAAAACACAAAAATTGAGAGGGTGAAAAAAACTACCTGGTGGAGCAGGTTGATCTGATGGATCACAGTACAAAGGGTCATGGCATGTAGATGATAGAGGATAACAAAAACCCAGATCAGATTTAAGACTAGAGTTATGAATAGTAACATCATCTTGCGGAAAGGAGGAGTTATTCTTCATCATGAGATTCATGAGCTGTTATGGGATTTCCTCTATTGAATCCGAGTCATGACAAGCAAAGGAAGAATGAGAAGATGGATTAGTAATTTGATTTGTATATTTTCCAACTTTATTATCATCACATAGAGACACTCTCATCAGAACTAGAAAAATGAGGAGGAAAAAGAACAAAAGGGGTGATAAATTCCTCCTCTGAAATTAGAGGTGTATCATGATTCGAAAGAGTTGGGGAAGTATAAACATCAGGGGGTTCATGTTTACTGTGCAAAGATACGTGAACCGAATGTTGAAACTTTTGTTTAAAGAAATTCCAATCTGCATCTTATTCAGGAAATTCATAACAAAGGTGAAGGAATCGATTAGAGAAATCCTCAACTGATTCACTAGGTTTCATTCTTAACTGATTGATTCTTTCATAAACATCTCAGTAATCATACCTATCAAAGGCTTGATAAATCTCCTTGAGGAAATGATGGAAATAATGGATGGAGGCGGGTGGTAAGGTATGGAACCATTGATTATCATGGCCGTCAAGGGTGAGGAAGAAAAGCATGCAATAAAACCCTTCATTGTTGATTTCGTAAGATTCACAAAATTTTAGAAAATTATCAATGTGCATGGTTTATGGATGTTCGACCCTCGCCATCAAAATTTAATTAAGACAAGTGATAGAGAGGCTCATGGGGGATTGAAAATTGATAAATGGATAAATTAGAGAAACAACCTGGGAGTAAGATTTTAGGATCAGCCATTTGAGATAAGAGGTTCAAAACATACCCTCCTTCTAGCACCAATTGCTAATGGTGTTGGAAATCCATCAACCAAGGGGTATCCCCGATGTGAATTCCCAATTAAACCTCACATCGTTTGGAGTAGGAGCCCCATTAGACTTTCACTTTATAATGCATTTTTGAAACATAATTTACATAATTAACCACAATGGCGTGGCATGTGACGACTCATGAAATGACATGACATGACACTACTGACATATAATGCTTGATGATGTGGCAATGTCAAGCCACTTCTTCTACTGTGTGTTGCAAGTCTTCTTGAGAATACTTTTCTTTTCACCTCCATATGGCTTGGTGAAAAGGGATCTTCAATGATCTCAAGTCTTGAAAGGTGATCGAAAACTAGTGTCCCTTTGCTTTCTCTTGTTTGATCAGCTTGCATACTCAGCTACAAGAATGTCTTTCAGCATGTTGCACTCCTTCATCTCCTTCATCATCTCACCATAGCATGATAAGGTACCTATTTATGAAATCCATTCATGATGAAATGCCATTAGTCCGAAACCCCCTAGTATAAGATTGTGCATATTGATCCATTGAATGAGACGTAACTGGATGGAAAGATGGGAAATGGGCTCAGTGAATGCGTAGTTACATTGTTCAAGAATTCAAGGGGAGCCTTGAGCCTTGAGATTGTGTAGTGCACATTTCAGGCTGGGCTAAGGGGGAAAAATACACAATTTTGGAGATCAGTGTGACATTTTGAGGGGATGAGCACTGGGAGATCACATTGTGTAGTTCTGGGAGACAAGGGAGGTTAGGCCATTATGCAGTTTAGGAGCTCAAGGATGAGCTTGAGGCTAGAGACTATGCAGTGAGCTGTTAAGTCCAGGTTGGGAGAAGGAATTGTGCAATTCTGGGAATCAAGGCCAGGGCTTGAGCATAGAAAATGCGTAATGCAACAGTCCTGGAAGGTAGGAACTATGCATTACGCAGTGCCAAGAAGAAAGGTCACAGTAGAGGACTGAGACTAGGTAGTGTGTAGTTCAGGGAGGATGGGTGAAGCTAGGTTGCTTGCTCGGGATCTTTTTTCTTCAGAAAAATGATTAAGTGCAAGATCAGAGTGGCTGATGTGAACAATGATAAGACTTCGACTGTGATCACACACTTAGAATACTTGATGACACACCAAAATAGATCATCCAAGGGTCATGACAATTAATTTCCCTTCATGTGACAACTTTATGACAAGTGCGATACTTAAGATACACATTGCGATGACCGTGATGACACTTGTGCGACAATGCTTAAAACTTTGGAAATGAGTGCGACAAATGTTAATATGGTTAGCACAACTCATTTACACAAAGGTGACCTATTGAAACCACCAAAAAAATCTTATATACATGATGCGATAGCTAACATGTGAAAATACAACTTTTTTCCTATCTTACAAAGGGGACAAAACTCCTCAAGAAAACACATGGAATGAGTTTCAAAGTTTATGACAACAATGTAAAAGACCAAGGAAGGCTCCGAAATTGAACATAATCCAAAATTTTAGAGGGTGTTGTAGCAACGACAACACCAAATAAAAAATATGAAATTAATGTGAGATACAAAACCTCTATCCCTAACAACACCAAGCATTAGCAAGTCTTTGGAGATGATCAACAAATCAGAAGATTCCTAGAGAGGATTGATGAGTTTTTTAATACTCCAATTGATTAAATTGATGATGAAACAATAGAGGAAAATATTGAGGCAACAACCTTCTTAAATGTCATTGCTGGATAGGATACCATTCAACTAAATACTAATATAATTCCTAGAGGTTTGGTTCCTTTAGAGAAAATTTTGACTCAAATGATGTGGCTTTGAAACCCAAAACTTTGCCAAGTGATGGAGAAATGGATGATTATAATTTATGGACATAAGACAATCCAAAAGTAGTCAAGGGTTCTAATGCTTTGAAAATAGAATAGAAGTAGTCGTATGCAGATTTGTTGAAGGGATTTTCAGATGTATTTGCCTGGAGGTATGAGGATCTAAAAGTTTATGATAAAACTGTTATTCAACACACTATTCCACTCAAAGAAAATAAAAACCTTTCAAGCGTAAATTAAGAAGAATCAATCCTAAGATGCTGCCATTAATTGAAAAGGAAGTTAAAAGGTTGTTGGTTGTGAAAATAATTATCCCTTTCATATTTTAAAATTGGATAGCTAATTTGGTCCCAGTGAGGAAAAAGAGTGGAGAAATCAAAATTTGTGTAGATTTAAGGAATCTAAACACAGTTTCTTTAAACGATAACTATCCTTTACCCAAGATATACCAAATTTTGCAGAAAGTAGTTAGGTCTGAAAGAATTTCTATGCTTGATGGATTCTCCGAATATAATTAGGTACTGGTAAATCCAAAAGATCAAGATAAGGCTGCCTTTACTACACCATGGGGTACATTCATGTACTCGAAGATGCCCTTTTGGCTCATGAATGCTGGGGCCACCTTCCAAAGAGCAATGGATATAACATTTACTAATAAAAGAGATAAGTTTGTTGTAATATACTTGGATGATATTACAGTTTTTCAAAATCTGAGCCTGCTCATTTAGAACATTTGAGATTTTTTTCACAAAATGCAGTAATTTTGGAGTTTCATTAAATCTGAAGAAATCTCATTTTTCCATGAAGGAAGGGAAGTTATTGGGCTGCATAGTATCAAAAGAAGGTATTCATATTGATCCTAGTAGAGTAACAACTATACAGAATATTGAACAACCGAGAAACAAAATAGAAGTTCAATCCGTCCTAGGTAAGGTAATTTTTTTACGTAGGTTCATTCCTAATTTTGCTAAAATTCTGAAAGTGATCACAAACAGGTTGAAGAAAGCTAATGAGATTATATGGAAAGATCAGGCAAAGGAATCTTTTGATTTCATTTAAAAATATTTGGGTCAGGCTCGTTTACTCATTAGTCCTAATTTTTCTAAAGAATTTATGGTATTTTCTTTTGCCTCCGGACACACAATTTTAGGTGTCTTGCTTCAGAAAAACGCAGAAGGCCAAAAACAACCTATTTATTTCTTCAGCAGAGCGTTGATGGATTCTGAACTAAAATATGATATAATGGATAAACATGCATACACATTGACAAAATCACTCAGGTATTTCAGATTTTTTGTACTTCATTCTCATATAATTGCTTATGTGCCAGATGCTATGGTAAAAAGTATTTTAATCCAGACCGACACCGATGCTAGGAGGGGAAAATGGATTTCCAAAATGCAAGAATTTAATCTAGAAATCAAGACCACCTAACTAATAAAAGGACAAGGCTTAGCCAGATTAATGACTGAAGCAAATCTTGGAACTTTTGGGATCAATCTGATTATGGAATTATCAAACATAACATAGGATGAATCAGTTGTAGCTGTGGATGATCATTTTAAATATTCTTCATGGTATGGTGATATAGTTTATATCTTGCAAAATCTACAGGTTCAACTAGGAACAAATAAAACTCAGGCCAAATTTTTGAAGATTAAGTCTGTTAAATATTGTATTCTTAATAATTATTATTTCTTGAAATATCCACAGGGTATATTATTAAATTGTTTACTTGAAGATGAAGCCATGCAAATGATGAAAGAATTCCACCAGGGATTATGTGGCGATCACCATTATTGGAAAGCAAATGTTGATAAGGTATTGAGAGTAGGATTTTATTCACCTACAATTTTTACTGATGTTCATAAGGAAGTTGCATAATGTCATAAATGGCAATTGTTTGAAGGGAAAGCTAAGTTGATGTCTTTACCTTTAAGGCCTATTTCTGTAGAAGCACCATTCCAGCAATGGGGCCTTAATTTTATAGGTGAGATTCATACAACATCATCAACACAACATACATGGATCTTGACAGAGACTGATTATTTCACTAAATGGACTAAGGCTCTACCAAGGAGGCAAGCTACTGATCTTGTTGTTATAGAGTTTTTAGAAAATATTCTTTCCAGATTTGGTAGTCCAAAAAGAATCATAACTAATAAAGCTCAGCGCTTTGAATCTAAAAGAATGATTAAATTATGTGATGAATATAATATAATAATTAGTCACTCTACAACCTATTACCCTCAAGGTAATGGACTGGTTGAGTCATAAAACAAGAGCTTAGTCAGAATCATCCAAAAACTATTGGAATAATAAAAAATCCTGACACATGAAGCTCAAATTTTCCTTGTGGGTAGATAGGATCAGTACAAAGAGATCAATTGGCACCACTCCTTTTCAGTTAGTATATGGTGTTGATTCAACCTTCCCAATTTCAATTAGGATACCAGTTATGAGGTACTTGCAAGAAATAGGAGAGGAACCAAATCATTTTCAAAGAAGGATTAGTTAGTTGATAGAGGTGCAGGAAAACAAAGAAAGGGTATTTGAATATTCTCAAGATTTCCTAGACAATATTAAGAGAGTATTTGACAAAAAGACTAAGGAAGATGATTTCAAATGTCTGGACTTAGTTTTGAAATGGGATGAATGCATTGAAGAGAATGGTAGACATGGGAAGTTCGACCATATTTGGAAGGGCCCTTATCAAATTGCAGCTTATCATGACAATATTCTTTTATCCTAAATGATTTAAAAGGAGAGTTACTGCCTAGAGGTCTAGTCAACAAGTGTTTCTACAGCATTATATTCCTTGAGGATCATATTCCACTATGCCATTGTATATATCCATGTTATTTGAAAATTTACAAGAGTGGATAAACATTTTGAAGGACTTGAAGCCCTAGGAGTAGGCCCTAAGGTTTTGATAAGTGGCTATCAAAGAATAAATTTGTTTTACCTTAGCTGTTTTATTTTTTAGTTCCAAAATAGTTTGTAAAGAATAGAATTGAAAAATTATTTTCTTATTGAATAGAGTTAGTCAAAAGTATTGCTTTAAATAAAATTCATTGTAATAAATAGGCTTATGGTTTATGGGGTTCTTGTTGCCATCTATGATACAACATCCCCATGGAGCCAACTGTTATCACAATTTTAGCCAATATTTTTTAAAGTGTTGACAACGGGAGTGTCAGCATTGATTTGTAATAAACAGGGTTAAAACACTGATAGATAGAATATGAACATTATTGTATGTTATGAAAATTAAAAAATGCATTCACATTCGAGGTAGCAGTGCATCTGTGTAAAATAAAGGTTCTGTTAAAACTATGGCAACAAGAGTATCATCGTCAAAGCGAGAAATTCAATTTTTTTTGTATTATATCCAAATAATGCACTCACAAAGTACATGTCAGCAGATGAACAATCATTTATCAAACAATCATTGATGAGTCGAATGGTAAGGTCATGTGATGCGTTGCTAGATTTCTCCACCGAGAGGTAATGTAGGTTAAAAAATCATGATTACGTGTTAATATTTTTTAAATCAGTTGTCAGTTCGCTATATGATGTACCACTTGACACATCTTTTAGTAATTTACTTAATATATTAAGACCCATATAACCCATGATTGAGTTGTTGTATTTCTTATGCTAAAGGAGGACGAGTTATTAAGTTTTCCTCGGAAACCCAAGATCAAATCACAATCCTACTTCTTGTGCTTTTGCTTGGTGGTGAGAAACATGGGAAGGAGAAAAAATTGAATAGAGGCAAGCCTAAGGCACCCAACCTGCTCGAAGTCTATCTAGAGATTCAACAATGTTTTCGGGAAGCAGATTGGGAGCAAATTTTCTCTCGTTGTGCAGGTTGTCATGATGGATTTTCTAGAGTGTTTGTGGAAGGTTTCGATGGTCAATAGGTGACTGTTGGGGGAATTTCATTTCAGGTCACAGAGGAGATAATCGCTGAAGTCACATGCTTTCCTGCAGATGAAGAAATAAAATTCAAGAGTCATGTTTTGGCTGGCATTGATGTACCATTTTTCCTGAAAGATGAATTTAAGGGGATGAACTGACGTTTAGGAGTTTAGAGGTCCTAGTTAAAGGACTAGTGGCACTGTCTCCTGTGGATTAATCAATAATACTTCACCTACGAAGGACACTAAAATCAAGTTAATCTCTATCATTTACGGTTCCAAGCTCATATAACAAGTCAGTTGAGAATCAATACTCCCTATATTCTATTGGAAATCCTGAAACATATGTTTGCTAGAGTTAGAGCAAGACCAAATGCATCTACCCACTTCATATATCACAAGGGTCTAATAAAATTGTCAATTGAAAGCCAGTTGAGAAGGTTTGGAAGGAATTGGAAACATTTTTTGTTTTGGGGAGGGTTTGAAATTCAAAATGAAAAACCAAAAAGAGGTAGGAAGAAAGGTAGAAAAATAAAGTCAAACAACCACAAAAAATTGAATAGGGGACCTCATCTATAGAAACAAGGAGCCAAGAAAAGGTGGAACTAGTTCCTACTTTGGTTCCTGAATTACCCAGGGTTTATACTAGGAAAAGTGATAGGATAATAAAAACAAAGGATGCTCCTCCTCCGATTGTCTCCCTACCTACAGAAAAAGACGTTACCAAGAAAATACAGAAAGCTAAAGGAAAAATGATTGAGCCTGAAGTGGAGCAGACACCAGTTGTTAAGGAACCCACCTTAAAAGATATGTTTAAAGGTGGAAAAAGAGCCCACACCAGGCCATGGTATAAACTGAGATTGAACATCAGGTTGAAACAGAATCCTAGGTTAGTAAAGAAGGTCATAGATGTAGATAAAACCCTTGAGAAGAACTTGATCATAAACCAAGAAAAGGACTATCGAGGTTTAAAGGAGCAAGAGACAAAGGAGGACAAATGTTGACATCTTGTTGGAGGTAGCTAGCACACTTAGCTAGTTGATTTTTGACCACACAATTTTGATTATCCACTGTCAAGGTGGATTTTTTTTCGCAGTCCAACAACTTGTCTATCGATGATTTGCACTGGTAAAGGTGGATGAGCCTCACATTTTCAGTGTTAGTGCATTTTTGGAAATCAATATCTATAAAAGCACTCACAAGTAGTCCGTTAATGATATTGCTTATGTTCCAGCTTCAAAAGGATAACAGTGAGATTTTCAGCGTTATCAGATCAGGAAGTATGAAAGGGGGAGATATGCAACAAATTATATTTTTAGAAGGACGACCATGCACGAGATCCAGCAAATTAGGCAGAAGATCAGTCACTACTTTCGACCCAATTTTCTAGCCAATTTTGTAGCACGTGGTGAGCCTTGGTATTGCACCAAGAACATTGCAACTCCCAAGGGCTCCTAAGCTCAAATAATCAACCCTAGGTTCATACAAACTTTGAGGTGATAGTGCTATATGCACAACAGATAGGATTCCACTCATGCCACCCTTAGTTATGATATTAGATCAAAATTTCTCAGAGACCATTCCTCCTATTGAATTAGAATGAAAGCTTGTTGATAAAGGTACAATTGGAAATTAATTCTAGCCATGAAAGTGGAAATGCCATTGACTCAACTTGTAAATGCTAACTAATCAATTCATGAAAGGAAAAACGCTAATCTACTTGTAGAAAGAAAGTTATTTTATCTTGCAAGATACATCAACTACCAAATCTACTTGCAGAAACGAAACTATTTTATCTTGCATAATTCATCAAACTACCAATCGGAATTGCATGTTACATATACCTAGTTCACACTTGCTTGTAAATCAAGAACCTACTTGCATCATACTTGTCGTAAAAAACTAACTCTACTTGATTTTTGCAGCTAAGAAAAGGATTGGTTGGAGTGGCCTAGGAGCTTCCCTTGATCATCAAATCACATATGGGGGTCATTATTCATCTACAATAAGTCAAAGTTGTAATGGGGATAAAAACTGATGAAGGAAAGTGGTGCTACAGGAGGCTTGTAATGATACAAGAGGGAATTCAAGTGGATTTTGAAGGTGAAAATGGTGCCTTGAGGATATGGAGAGGTGGGTAGAAGTTGAAACAAATGGAGGGAGGTTGGTTTGAGCCCCTAGCCAAGATCAAGACCTCTCAGAGGCCTGTCTTGCACTAGGATGAGTGCTCTCGATATACTAGGCAAAATGACGTATAAAACAGGGTTTTGGGACATAATTTGGAAGTGGAAAGAGAAGATGAAGGAGCTCAAGATGGAAGTGGTAAAGGTTCCCTTCCTTGCAGATCAACACAACCCTATAATCAATCACATGCATGCATCCATTTATCATTAACAAAATGAGATAACTTGTGATGGAAAATATGAGTTGAATTTAAATAACATCTAATTTATGCCATAACATTGATCTAATCACTAAACTGACTTCTAATCTATGTAAAGAAAATGTAAGACATGCCAACTAACACTAATCTAATTCCATGAAATCATAAACACAATATTTTTGGATTGTGGTTGTGAATCCATCAACTCATTCTCCCATAAGAGAGGTGATGTAGGGTCTACAACCACATGTTTTTATAGATTAATGTCTATTGAAATGCAAGAAACTTTGAACTGCTTGTAATCAAGAAGAAGCATAAGTACAAAAAGACGGACCAAAGCCTCTGGGTTGCGCCCAAACCCAAGGGTCTCAACCCTCTAAAAATAGCTTAGATGCAACTTAAAATCCAACTTCTCATTATCAAAAAATGCAGGTCTCATACATCACATAAAATTTCAAAGTAATAATGTCAAGCTTCAAACTCAATAGCTACACTTAGCTGAAAAAAAATTTGAATCCTAATGATCTCTTCTTCTTGTTTATTTATACAAAAGGGAAGCTGAAGAAACATTCTTGAAAGTAGGAGTGATCCCCTCCTTGATCACGAAAATGGTGGATATTGTCCCTCTTGAGCTTCACTTAGATTAGGAGTCACTCATTTGCTAATTAATTTGAACTGGTGAGAGAGGATATTGTGATCCCAAGCTGAGTTTAGGGAGTCAAGGAGGTGGAAAAACCCCCTATATTCTCTCTGAGTTGTCTCCATCAAGCCGTTGCATAGTAATAGACTAAAAAATGTTTCTTTCTCCTGCAACTAAACCACATTAGGCCACATACTACGAAAAACACCTTTTACCACTCTTACTAAGCATAATATCACAAAAAATATGAATTGATGTGAGAGAAGATAATTTTAAGGTTGGAGGATGGCATGATGATCTTCAAAATATACCTATTGATGGGACTCATCATCACCCCCATGATAAAGGTGTTTCTCATCCTCTGAGAAACTCAGTCATCCATTCGAAGCTTTTTCATGGCCCTAGTGGCCTCCCTGACATCCCAAGACTACTCAGATGGTGTTCCCTCTTGTGGGTAAAATCCTTCATTCCTTTCTATCTCTGTCGATTCCCTCTTCTCTTCTACTTCATCTCTTCCTTATTGTAAGCCTAGCAACAAGGGTGGATTGAATCTGAGTACTATCCACCTAATTTTCTTCCTCTGCAATGATCCTCTTGTACAAGGGTGTTCTCTCCAAGGCATTCCTTAGCCTTTCAAGAGAGTGATATTCTCTGATTTGTAGGATATGGGTTAAGGCATGCCATCTTCTCTGGCAGGCTTGCAGGTTTTCTGTTCCCAACATCCTAAATGTGTCTTCAAAGTGTAGAATGGATTCCTCCTAGGTAGTAATGTATTTTGGTGCTAAATCAACATCATTGGAGATGAGGCTACGATTACTAATGATATCCTTAAGGATCACTAGCTCTGCTTTGATATACAATGGTTCCTTCTCCTCTGCAATTACCTTTTTCACCTCCTCAAATCTTGTCTCCTCACAAGTCATCCAAGATTTTAAAGCCATCAGTTGCATATCCCTCAATCTTGAATTGGGATCCCAAAAATTCAGGTAATGTAAGATTGTGCATATAAAAATAAGCTAATCTTTCCCTGTCTTCCATGTTAGTTTGGTTGCAAAATTCAATGAACCGTCTGTAGTCTTGAAAAGGTAGAGATCCATATTGTGTTAGAGTTTTTATTTGGAACTGCAACCACTGTTCTTTGAGAAAGAGAGCATAAGACTTTTATGGTTGCCTGCATTGTAGGTCTTCCATAGAGAGATTTTCCATGGTGGCAAGTTGTGTTTCTTTCTCCTGCAACCTCTCTCTCAACCTAGTGTTTTCTACATGTAGTTTCTCCTTGATCATTGACTCCCTCATTCTCAAATCACTTAACTCTTTGGCCATTTCAATGACCTTATCTTCCATGAGGCCTACATCCTCCACATTCTTAGATTGAACAATTTGCATCCACTTGAGGGTCTTACCTCTTTCTATTTCCAACTCATGAAGGACTGGGTTTGCAAATTTTTCAGGGAGAATCCTTCCTCCTTCAATAAATTTGTAGTAGGACCCCAAGCTAGATTGTGGGCTAGGTCCTTGGAGATCTTGTAGGTATTTTCCAAATTTCTTTGAGGTGGTGGCTTCTTTTTGTAACTCTTTCTTGTGCTCTTGTACCTTCCACTGTCCTGCCTGTAGTAGACTGTGCCCCTCCTGTTGCAAACCCTATCTCTCCTGACTGAAAGGATTGCCTAATTCCCGAAGGGAAGGTTGGGTCTTGCGCTTAGGAATTACATAATGCAGAAACCTTGGTGGATAGAAACTATGTATTTCACAGATCCAAGGGTTAAGATTACAACCTACTAAATGGAACTGTGTAATAAGCAGTCCAGCCAAGATGGGTGAAGCCAAGTTGAAGGGTCGGAGAGCCTCTTCGAAAAAGGCCAAGTGCTGAACTAGTGAGACCGACATGTGAAGTGATGAAGCTTCGACTGTGTCCTAACACTTAGAATACTTGGCGATTCAACAACATTGATCACCATGACACATGAACAACACTTTCGCTTGTGTGTGACCGCTTCATGACTAGCTATGACAAGTGTGACACCTAAGATAGACTTTATGATGACCGTGACAACACTTGTGTGACAACTCTCAAAACTTTGTGAAGGAGTGTGATAGGTGTTTACATGGTTAGGAAAACTCAGAAACACAAAGATGCGCCCTTGAAACAACCAGAATGAGCTTATGCATAAAGTGCAACAACCAACATGCAAAAAGATGACATCTTTCCTATCTTGCGAAAGGGAGCGAAACACTTATAAAAAACACATGGAATGACTTTCAGTGTTTGTGAACATACATGTCATTGAAGACATAATGATATGACAATGGAAATTTGTCCTTCACACTACACTAAGAGGTTCATTTCAATTTCATGAAAGATGTACTTTGTTTTTCATACCTACCCTCCAAAGGGTTGTGAATCAGATGGAGTCTTCATATGGTCCCAATCTTTGATCTTATATCATACCCCATGGTTCCTTGGTTCTTCTTATCTGATGATTATCTCTTCTCCTCATCTCCTTAAGTGTCATCTAGCATATACTTATTCTTCATATCTTTCTTCATCATCTTGCCATATTGTAAGAGAGTACCCACATCTACAACTCACTCATGATGAGATGACATTGGTCTGAAAACCCATAGCCTAAGTTAGAGCACTTGGATTCATGAAATGGGTTGGGACTGAGTGATAGGTCATGGGAGAAGGCCGAGTGACTACGTAATTGTGTGGTTGAAGCATCCAAGGGTCAAGCTTGATCACTGAGACTGCGGAGTGTCAGCTTAGGCCAGATTGAGGGAAATTTATACATAGTCCTCACTAAGGGAAAAATTTGTGTAGTGTGCAATAAGGGAAAAAATTATGTAGTTCAAGTAGGAAGTGGCTACTGTGGGATGGGGTCCTAGGAGGAAAAAATGCATAGTTTCAGGAGGCAAGGGGGGACTGGGCAACTGAGAGGCTTAAGAGACAAAACTATGCAGTTTCTGAAGGCAGTGAGCTATGGTTGAGGGAAGGACGTTGGAGGGAGCATCTGCATAGTTTTGGAGGCCAAGAGAGGCTCATATTTCTATGCATTGTGTAGTTCCAACATGCAAGGAAAAATATTGAGGGTTGCATATTCAAAGTGCACAATTTAGGAAGGTGGGATGAGGGTAGGTTGCTAGGAATCCTCCAGAATTTGGTTAAGTGTGGGAACAGTGGAACTGATGTGAACATTGATAGAACTTGACTATGAACACACACTTGGATACTTGGTGATACAATGTAGATCATCCATAACATATGAAAACATACTTCACTTAATGCAACAACCTTTGTGGAAACTCACAACAAGTGCGGGCTCGTCGATGGATTTATTGAGGATAATGATGACACTTGTGTAATGGTGTGTGAAACCTTGGAAATGAGTGCAAAACATGTCTATATAATGAGAACAACTTATTTTCACAAATATTTCCCCTTGATGCAAACCAAAAATCCCCTTTGCATGAAAAGTAATAATTCCCATGCTCGAAGATGACACTTTCTATATAAATATAAAAGTGTGAATGACACTTGATACTCGAGAAGGGGGCTTGAAATCTTCATCTGACCAATAAGTGACTAAGGAACGATCAATCATAGGACCCACAATGGGCTCCAAAATTTGAGTGTAGGCCAAAATTTTGGAGGGTGTTGCAACTGCTACAACACTTGGTGACACATTGGTAGAATCCAAATTCTTTGTTTTGGTTAACTCCTTACGTGAAGGGCCTTGGTTCTTCAAGGGGTATTGATTCATCATGCAGATTAACTTGGCATTTTCCACCTACCCCATGACTAGAAATGGTCCCCTGTGTACCTTATCGGTCGAGAAAGACATAAGATTTAGCATAATCATAATTTTTTGAGTTGGGAAGGGTAGTGTAGCTCGTGAGCTTAAGATTTTTAGAGTATAAATTTTCATCTCTGGTGTTTTTCATCTGCCATCAGGTCTGGAAATTACCCCGACGGAGTCATGCAGAAACACAAACATTGCTCCACTTCCACTAAGCCTGGATAGTACCCCAATGGAGTTGCTTGATTCACCTCTCTATGCAGGAAGACTTTCTCTTCTTTTGCCTTTATTTATTTATTTAAAGAGCACTATGCATCGAAACTTATTTATTTTGGGGTGGAAGAGGGATCCCAACTTATTGAGAGCAGAAGAGGTTTTTCCTTCAGAGAAGCATATAGAGACCTTTGATTTAGGTTTTATCGTTTAGATTTTTCCCCTTCTCCATTTATACTAGTTGGATAAGCTTGAGAACACAAAGCAGAAAAGACCAAGTATAGGAATGAGGTTTCTGGACTAGACCTGGGTTCATGGTTGGACCAAAAATCTCCTTACGAATGGATTTTATTTACCATCAAAACTTCATCGACCAAAAGATGTAACCAACACAAGGAAGACAGATAGATGGCTAGGAAAATTCTAAAGTGTCACAAGACTCTTTATTGTTCGGACACAGACATATTAAAAAGCCAAAACGGGTCTAGGCACAACACTTATTCGCATGATGAAAACAAAAGGGAAAACTCAACAAAAAAGAAAACAAGATGAAAGAAAGAAAACACACAACAAGGAAAAATAAATAGAAGACAAGAGAACAAAATGGTTAAAGAAAACATGATGTAGAACCAGAATAAGAGAACGTGGACAGACTACAGGGAACAAGTGCAGAATGAGTGCAAGAAAGGGAAAACTAGGATGCAACTAATCCTACTCCTAACGTAACAACTAGAAGGTTGAGGTCACATATATTGAAACTTCCAAAGAATCCATCATAGTCATTCCCGACCTGCATCCACAAATATATGAATAATTAAAACAATTAAAAAGTGACGTGCAACAGAAGATATTAAAAATTGAAAATATTGCATAGGAAAAGTAAGGTCTTGCCCGTGGGAAGAAAAGTGTGTCGCAACCACTACCTTCATCCAATTCACTTGCTTACTTTTCGATGAATACCATTTTTCAACAAACCTCAATGCTTCTTGCAGGTGTGCCTTCATCTACTTCGAGCTCCTTAGAAAGAGTGAGGAAAGATCAAAACTTTTTTTTTGATATAGTGCTTGCTAGGTAAGATTGTTCTAGCCATTCGATGATTGGATTGTAAAAGTCATAATGGCCCTCTTGAAAACCTCGAAATCTTGGAAAATATGAATTTTCAATTAGAGGAGTGGGAACACGATGGGAATCTTGCAAGGGAAAATAGATCTGGTCATTCTCAACAGTCATGCCAAGACAGTGAGAACCTGCCATAATCATCAGCGAAGGTTGAAGTGCCTCACCTGCTTGACAAAAATATGAATAGAGAGATGTTGAACAATGAATATCACGAGGTGTGAAACAACTATCGTTGGGTGTATTGATGGGAAAATGATAAGCTGAATGATAGTCACCAAAGACAAAAAAATGATCGAATGAGCTGATTGAAGCACCAGATTCCCAGTTTGTAATAAACAAAGAAAAATTGATTTGAATAGTCTTGCGAATGCTATGAACAATTGAACCAAGTTCCTTGTGATCCAAATATGATAAACCATTTTTCTGCAACTGGTAACAAATTGTACAAGCATCTTAGTCATCAAAATAGCTTAAAAAGGATGCCAATACCACGAATACATGAGACTAGTTGGGACATGGTGAATGAAGAAGAACTTGATTCATGAGACAACTTGTGCATTCATGATCACTTGAGAGGATTTCTGGTGTGATGAGGGGACAACTTTGTAGCATAAAATTTGCAAGAAGACCCAGGAGCTGACCATTAAGGGATAAATTTTATAAGTATGATTCTTCCGGGCAAAGGTAGTCCTTGGAATGATCAACTTCACAATTCCATGAGTCTATGAGAGATGTACATTCCCATCCCAAGTTTGATGTGAGAGATTTGCATGAAGACGAATGAACTGTAACATATTCTTGAATCTAGTCATAAGGAAAATCTTGAAAATTTGAAAGGTCACACCTAGAATACCAAACAATTCTCACAAGGAAATTTACATCGAGTGAAACCATGCAAAGGGATGGATTGTGCGAGAGAAACCAGATCTTACATAGTTTGGGGGGCTTACCAGAGTCGCGAGATCTTGACATAACCATCAACAAAATTTGAAGTGCCTCGACTCCTTGATAGTGCCTGAAACTTCCGAGGATTGTAGAATCACATTTTGAAGCTTGAACCAGATCATGCATGGTTTGAGGATAACTACTATTGCTGGTTTTAGTAAGACCAATAATCATCGGATAAAAACCATCTCTGTCACAAATTTTACAAGATTCTTCAACTTCAACATCCATATTTCTCAAATTGGAAGACTCTTCTGGTCGCAAATTCAAAGATAAATGAATCGGTGAGATCTCATGAGAAAGATGATTTGAAGAGTTGTCCTCATGCAAGAGATGAGATGATGAGGGGTGGGAAGGGTTCTCTATGATTTGAATATTTTCAATTTCATCATGGACAACCTCACCATCTTGTATTAATCGAGGGGATAACTCATCGGATGAAGAAACTGAAGAGGATGGAGTATCTCCATCACAAGTAGATGTGTTGGAAATGAGAGGACACAAAGGATAGTGAGGTGAAGAGGAAGTTTTGATATGAACATCTTCATTGATCGAACTAGATTATAGATCTAAATTAAAATATTCATGAGAAATCGAAAGATCACGTGATGCGTTTGGGAATTCATCATGACATATGACAATAGATTCATTGTCATTAGACTGATCACTGCCCAAGGTTGGGGGTTGATTGAAAGAATTGATTGCATTGGATTGCTTACCGAGATTAGCCGATTGAGAATCATCCAAGAGTGGAAACTCGTTATTTTGACATGGAAGATTTTGAAAAAGAGAGGAAATATTGAAAGCATCTTCACCTTTCTACTCCTCTATTTGCATAATGTGAGTTCTTTGTACCTGATTGCATTTTGAGACAGTAGCTTGAGATTCAAGAGAATGTGAAGAACCAACTGGCCTGTAGCCATGAAATTTTCCATTGTGTGCAATCTTGCAAAACAAGGGAAAGGTTAAAAAACATGGTATAAGCTTCTTCCTTGTTCTTATTTTCCTCTCTCTCTTTTTTTTTTATATTTTATATTTTTCTTTTGAGACACACAGGCTTCATCAGAGTAGGTTTTCAACTTGCATGCCTACCCTAAGTGCCTCAGAGGAGGTTTTCACCTAGGGATATATATATATATATATATATTTTCTCCTTGGCTACGTTAGAGAGGTTTTCATCCAGGATTATTTATTTATTTATTTATTTTTTTTCAAATTTCTTGGAATGCTGTGGACTGGAAGCTATGAAAATACCAATCACATTTAATTATTTGCTGACTAAACTTGTAAATTCTTCCTTGGATAGAGGTATTCTATATAACTTCAGCCTATAACCATTTACAAGTAAGGGAATGCCTTCTTCATTAATGGTTCTGATTTGGACAGATCTATTTTCATTGCACTTTTCTACTAGGTATGGAACCAACCATCTTGTCATTAGCTTCCCTTTGAAATCGTTGAACCTAGAATTATATAATAGGGCCCAATCCCATTCTTGAAAAGTATTTTCCTTGAGATGCTTGTCATGCCAAACCTACCTTTGTAGTTGTATAACTTCAGTGCCTAGGAGAGCTTGCATTCTGAAATCATCTACGAAATTTAGTTGGAGCAACCTTTCTTGTTGTGCTGTAGTGACATCTAAGTCCAATTGAGTTGCCATTCTCAAAGTGTTATACTAAAAATCAATAGAAAGCAAAGCCTTCTTCCCATAAACCAAATCATATGGAGTGAAACTAGTGGTGGTGTTCCAAGTGGTGTTGTAGGCCAAAGTGGCCTCTACTAGTCCCTCTGCCCAACATTTCCTGCTACTGTTAACAACATTGGTGAGGATGCCCTCCAATGCTTTGTTTTTGACCTCTACTTTACCATTTTCTTGAGGGTGATAGGCAATGGATGTCTTATTCTTGATGTGGTGTTTCCTCATGGGATCCGCAATCAAATTTGATGTGAATTGTGCTCCTTGATTAGTGACTACCTCTCTTGGATACTAAAACTTGTAGAAGATGTTTTCTCTTAAACACTTGGCCACTTTCTTCCTAGTTGTTGCTTTGACTGACTTTTTCCTAACCCAACTTTGTCAAGTAATCAATGCAAATAATGATGTTTTTTTTTTTTGTCGTGATGGTGGATCAATTGGGCCAATGAAATCCATGCCCCACTTGTCAAATGGATCTAAGGCCACTTGAGGTTGTAGGGGCATTTCATCCATGGGTGTGGGTTTTCCCATCCTTTGGCACTGTGTTAGGATGGTGTCCCTTGGGGCAAAATGGAATTAATTAGTCATTTTTTGCATACAATTTTGTAAAAGATGTAAAGTCTCTCCGATTTGTGGAAGCGGAGCACATAGATGAATAAGAGTCAAAGGGGCATATCCCCTTGTTTTAAGTAAAAGTTTTGAGTCAGTTTTGAGATTCACCCATGGTTCGTGGACCATGGCATTGTATGGAAAAGTCTATAAATAGTTGAGTCTTAGCGAGAGGAATAAGTAACTTAGATAGAGAATTGGGTTCATTGAAGAGTCTTGAACATGAGCTAAGTGTGGAAGGCTCTGCTTCCTGTGCTTAGGTAGAGAAAGGAAGGCTCCGCAGCTAAGTGCACAAAGGCCTAGGTAGAGTCCGCAACTCATTACACGAACCCCTGCAGCTGTGTGCACAAGGAAGTTTGAGTCTGTAATCAATGAATTGAAGATCAATAAAGATAGTTTTAAGAAGAATTACTGAGTATTTCTATTTATCTCTATTAATGTTCTATGCTGTGGATAAATGACATGTTTTATGAATTACTGATTAAATGCTACGCGACTGTATTGAATTTATCTTAGTAATATATGAAATGAATGCTTATCCACTTCCGTGAAGATTCTGGTGATTTCTCTTATGTTTTCTAACAAATTAAGTAAATCTGCACGAACTCCAATTTAGGATTGCTTTCTCATGCACGTAAGTAGGAGAATCGACAGTTAAAGGTCCACAAGGACTGATCGTGGGCCTCTGCGAAGGTCTAAAGGTTGCTTTAACTAAGTTGTAGTAACGTGCCCTAGGAGTTTATCGATCTGCACGAGGGCAGATCTAAGGCACTGGAAGACATCACATTAGCCATGCAGAAACATGGTTCTTGCATCCCCCCATTGTTATAGACATATTTGGGCACATCAACCCCAAAATCATATGTCGATGATATTAGGGCTCATCAACCCCTAAAAGAGTTGTTTTATACTCTAAAGAATCTTAGTCATCTAAATGCCTCATTCCCCAAAAGTTCCATCGCAGAAATCATCAATAAAGTGCCTAAACTGAACCATATCTGAAAGCCCTGCGTTAGGGTGAGATGCATCTCACCTGCTACACTGTCTAAGTGAGATGCATCGTAGTTTGGCCCTTTAGTAAGTGCGATGGGAGAGGTTGGACAAAATTCTAGGACAGTTTGTGAGTTGGTTGCTCATGGAATCTTCTAGAAACTTCTCTTGTGCCACTTGCCTCTCTGAATTCACCCAAGGATGACCAAGGGAACTAGGAAACCATATCCAATTCCCTTCTCTTGTGGAACTATTTTCAACAAATGGAATGGCATTCATCATCACCATTGATGACTCACCCTCTTGCAATCATCTATAAAAGGATCTCCCATCCAAGAGATCAGAAGGCTGAATTATTCTGAGTTGTAAGGAAGTGCTGCTAGTTTCAGTATTGAGGTGAGAGCATTGTGATCTTGTTGGTGTATTCTTGCTGATTCATGAGGTGAAGAAGGCTTGAAGCTGGGAGGATGGCGCTGGATCAAAATTCTTATGGGTTGTAATTCTCCTTGATATCAATAAAGTTCTTCAAGATTTTTCCCAATTGATTGCGTTAACTGTAAATGCATTCATTTGTTTATCATATTTCTGATTCTATGATGTTTATGCTGTGATGGATCACTATGCTTTGACAAGTCTTTGTTTCTGTAGCTGTGTAGGTACTCTCCAAGCGTGTTAGGTACGGAGAGGAGTTACGGGATCAGCCAAAGGAGAGGGAGATCAAGTGAGGATTCAAGTGAAAGTTACAGGTTGGTCTTTCATAATCTCTTTCTTATCTGTTACTCATAGGAAAGATATTGAATTGATTTAAACTGTTGTTTCTAGGTTAGCTACCAAACCTAGAGGGTTAGTTGTTCGATAAGACACTAATTTTCCTAGAAACAAATTGGTGACTCCCCTGGGGAAATGATGATTGTTTGTTGCTATTGTTTGTTCTATGTTGAATTATGTAAACTATAGACAGAGTCTGAAGCTAGCTAGGAAGCTTTCGAACCGCTCTTGTTATGCAATTGCATAGTAGATAAATGTTGCTTCAGTCAATATTTGGTTTAGTTTATGAATTAAACATTTGACTTACAAACACATATAGATTCCATTTTGGTAGCTTAGTAACCTCTTAGGACATTCCATCATACTTTGCTTATCATTGTTCCTCAAAATCAAGCTTAATCCACTGAAAACTGCTGCAAATTTGAGCAAAAAAACTTTCAGAAATCGCTCCCTGGACCATCGCACTGTCTTGAACTATAAATTGAGATATATCTCATTTCCCAGTTGGGAAAAGTGCTATGCATCACAGTTTTTCCCTCTATTAAGTGCGATGGATGACTGAAACTCAATTTTCCCATCTAGGAGTTGAGGTTTTTGACTAGTTTTCATGCTTGTTTGGTTGCTTGCTGAATATGAACAATGTCTCATCACTGAAGCCAACATACATCACTCAGATCAAAATCTATTTAGATTAGGATTAGTGAATGTTTTTGTGTATTTTTTTTTCATTTTCAAAAGTAGTGTTAGTCAATTTGTCGTTTTCGATAGAAAAAGTGTCGTAAAGTCTTCCATTTTCGTCGAAAAAGTGAAGTGTCGCAAAATCCTCCTTCATAGCTTATCAATTAAACTATTTTTGGTGCATTTGATTTGATTTGATTTCGTTCAAAGTATCGAAAAGATATTTCTTCAAACTTGAAAGTGTCATTTTGAGTCTTCCTTTCTCTTTTTGAAGAAAAATTTTCGAAAATTGTCATTTTGTGTGAAATAGTTTGAGTCATTGCTGCATTTAGTTTTCCTTCTTGGATCATTCACATTAACGAGAGCTGAAAAAAATACATTTTCATTTTAGTATTTTGGTTTGTGAATGCTTGATAGGAATAGCTAGGGAAATTACATTAGATGTGCTCTTTTCTCTTTGTCAAAGATCTGATTGCTCTATCCTTTAGTAGCTAAGGTTTTGATAGTTCAAACTAAATCAAAAGTTTGTTTATCATGATAGTTGCATTTTATGAATTGCGAACATACATCATGTGGTGAACCTTCAAAGGAAAAACTTTAAGAAATATCAACTTAAAATGAACCTCTGGTGTTAAAAAGAGATTCCATACAGGCTGGTAATTTGAGTTATATTTAAAGCATTGTTCAGAATGTCCCTTCCATGGTGGGACTTAATGGTGTTAAAAAGAGATTCCATACAGGCTTGAGTTATATTTAAAGCATTGTTCAGAATGTCCCTTCCATGGTGGGACTTAATGGTGTTGAAAGGAGATTCCATACAGGCTTGAGTTATATTTAAAGCATTGTTCAGAATGTCCCTTCCATGGTGGGACTTAATGGTGTTGAAAAGAGATTCCATATAGGCTTGAGTTATATTTAAAGCATTGTTCAGAATGTCCCTTTCATGGTGGGACTTAATGGTGTTAAAAAGAGTTTCCATACAGGTTTGAGTTATATTTAAAGCATTGTTCAGAATGTCCCTTCCATGGTGGGACTTAATGGTGTTAAAAAGAGATTCCATACAGGCTTGAGTTATATTTAAAGCATTGTTCAGAATGTCCCTTCCATGGTGGGACTTAATGGTGTTAAAAAGAGATTCCATACAGGCTTGAGTTATATTTAAAGCATT
Organism: Pinus taeda; assembly: GCA_000404065.3. Taxonomy (NCBI): domain Eukaryota; kingdom Viridiplantae; phylum Streptophyta; class Pinopsida; order Pinales; family Pinaceae; genus Pinus; species Pinus taeda. Next base: position 279,959 of record APFE030085265.1, read on the forward strand.
GTTCAGAATGTCCCTTCCATGGTGGGACTTAATGGTGTTAAAAAGAGATTCCATACAGGCTTGAGTTATATTTAAAGCATTGTTTAGAATGTCCCTTCCATGGTGGGACTTAATGGTGTTTAAACATCTATTTATAGCTCCATTATTTTCACGACTCTCTTCTCAGAATACTGATCTCATTGCCCTGATGATGGACTCA
>APFE030085265.1:284835-298271 GCA_000404065.3 Pinus taeda
AGAACATCTCTTCACATGGTTTGACTTATACATCGAGCGAAGATTGAATGAGCTTGAAGACCCTGGATCTAGTTTCATCCATCTGGGCCGCGATATATTCAGGGATACAAAAACATCAAATGTACAAAGGCTCTACACAGATGGTCATCCTAATGATGGATTATGACTCTATATCTGTAGAATCACAAGTCTGTATTTGTAGACGACTATCTGATCTATGTACATGAAATGAAAATTTATAAAGCTGAGCATGGGAATGCCTCCCTCAGCTAGTTCTTGAAAAATCATATTATCATGATGTATTGTATTGTAATTATGCAGGTCACCTTCCAGTTTGAAACTTCTAATCCTCATGATAAAGCATTTCACCCAACATGAACATTTACGACCTCATGCTTTAGGGGGAAACTGTTATAGACATATTTGGGCACATAAACCCCAAACTCATATGTCAATGATATTATGGCTCATCAACCACTAAAAGAGTTGTTTTATACCCTAACGAAAATTAGTCATCTGAATGCCTCATTCCCCAAAAGTTCCATCTCAGAAATCATCCAGAAAGTGCCTAAATTGAACCATATCTGAAAGCCCTGTGTTAGGGTGAGATGCATCTCACCTGCTACACTGTCTAAGTGAGATGCATCGCAGTTTGGCCCTTTAGTAAGTGTGATGGGCAAGGTTGGACAAAATTTCAAGACAGTTTGTGAGTTGGTTGCTCATGGAATCTTCCAGAAACTTCTCCTGTGCTACTTGCCTCTCTGAATTCGCCCAAGGATGACCAAGGGAACTAGGAAACCGTCTCCAATTCCCCTCTCTTGTGGAACTATTTTCAACAAATGGAATGGCATTCATCATCCTCATTGATGACTCACCCTCTTGTAATCATCTATAAAAGGATCTCCCATCCAAGAGATCAGAAGGCTGAATTATTCTGAGTTGTAAGGAAGTGCTGCTAGTTTCAATATTGAGGTGAGAGCATTGTGATATTGTTGGTGTATTCTTGCTGATTCATGAGGTGAAGAAGGCTTGAAGCTGGGAGGATGGCGTTGGATCAAATTTATTATGGGTTGTAATTCTCCTTGATATCAATAAAGTTCTTCAGGATTTTTCCCAATTGATTGTGTTAACTATAAATGTATTCATTTGTTTATCATATTTCTGATTCTATGATGTTTATACTGTGATGGATCATTATGCTTTGATAGGTATTTGTTTCTGTAGCTGTGCAGGTACTCTCCAAGCGTGTTAAGTATGGAGAGGAGTTACGGGATCAGCCAAAGGAGAGGGAGATCAAGCGAGGATTCAAACGAAAGTTACAGGTTGGTCTTTCATAATCTCTTTCTTAACTGTTACTCATAGGAAAGATATTGAATTGCTTTAAACTGTTGTTTCTAGGTTAGCTACCAAACCTAGAGGGTGATGAAGACACAATAAATGAAGCTGCACTCACAAAGTTGCATCATGGGGGAAGACCCGTGCAACCCAACAAGAATATGACTGCTAGAATTTCTATTCATGAGGGGATGACCTAAGAGCGGTTAGGAGGAGCGGGGTGACGACAATTAAGGAAAAAATCTTTGAAGATTTGTTGCCAAATCAACATTTATTATCAGAATTTGGGGGGAACAGTCGGATTTGAATTCAAAACCCCCTATAAATTACGAGTGCCGGTCCAACAGAGAACACTTTATGCTCTAAGAATTGTTTTTGAATTTTGATGTCTGTCTCATATGAGTTGAGCGTTCTGGGACGAATTCCTGTCACTAGCCAATTGTTCTCCCGTAGCCCGAGAGTTATTTATGGAGAGAATGAATGCCACTAACCCCACCAAAGCCCTGAGTTCAGGAGTAACTGTGTCTGATGCACTAGGACTAGAATTGTCTAGTGTAGAGGCTACGCTTGCGGTTCCCACAACGCCGAGTTCACCTAGGAAAAAGCAGACTATGGCTAAAGAAACACAACCTACTACGAAGGAAAAGAAACTAGTGTGAAGGAAAAATCGAAGAAGCCGGTGCCGTTGTGCACGTCACCGAGGAAACATACTGAAACACAAGTAAAGCAAAAAAAGTATAAGTAACCAGAAAAATTAGTGGACCTAGAGGAGGAAGAATTCCAGGGAATGGAGGATATTGATGTCGAAGGAGTTGAGCCTATGATAGGGCTACCTCAGTATATCCCTCCGTGCAAGGGAAAAGCTAAGGTCATGAAGGATCCCGATACGGGAAAATTTTCAGCGTCAACACCTTTGCTGCCTGACCAAGTTGTGTTCGAGGGTCCTAGGTTGACGTACATTCCATTGCTCAAAATGGAAGATTGGGACCACGCGGACCACACAAATTTTCCGCACATGGTGATTCACAAGTACATGCAGAAAATCTACTTTGAAGACATGGGGGTTACAACTTTGGATCCCATGAAGTGGGTGTGTGGTGTTGCGCAGTCAGGGCTGCTCAATCTGCTGTTGGTGCCACATTATCACCACATGCCCATTAATACGTTATGTGTGTGCCATCTCCTCGCACTGGTGCATGATGGTGCCTATGTCTAGGAGAGCCTATCCTTATGACTGACATGTTTATCCACAAGATCACTAAGTTACCCCACAAAGGCGCGAACCCTGCCAAGGATTTTGGAGGAAAAACCAGAGAGAAAGAGTTGGAAGATAAAATGAAGAAGGAGTTTGGGCTAATAAAAAAGCCGTGCGGGTACTCTATCACCTCCATATTAGACCCAACAGTACAGTTGGATGCCTAGATTCTAACAGGAAAGGTAATGAGAAAATGCCACGCGGATTAAGTTCCAGTGCCGGTCATATCGCTCACATCTTAGTGCGCGAAGGGGGTTCAGTACAACTGGGCCAAGTATCTATGTCAGGAGTTCCTCATGAACTGCCATGAGGCCTAGGACAAGAGCATTCCATTTCATTACACCTGACCGTTGTTGTATTTTGTTTTGGTTGCTTCGAAGCTATTGGAGGATAGCCTGTTTCCTCCACACAAAAGAAGAATTGCTCGAGGCAGGGCGATTTGCCTCATTATGGGCCTCAAAAGATCCAGAGCGTGTTAAGGAGACAAATATCTTTTGGGTTTTGATGGAGATGGATATGTATATGCAGTTAACCATCGACCAAGGTTGTCTCCTGCCTTGTATGCACAACTATCAGCTTATGTAGAATTCAAAACCGATTTTCATAGGGTCTCGATCAAAGCACGCAAAGACCCTGAGTAGAAATGGCACCCGTTTCCTTATATGGTGATGGATATAGATGTCCAGGAAGTTGTGGGACTTTGGCCGTAGGAATAGTGCATGCCTACGGAGTTGGATGCAATAACGAGCACATGCGTAGAAAGATTTGTTGCGCAAAAGTGGAAGGATTCCACCAAGAAAGCTGTGCACACATTGGCTACACAAAAGAAGAAGGAGGCTGCTACGATAGCTGCAGAGAAGGCCTGCATGGAGAAGGAGCACGATGACAAAGCACAGGAAAAATGCGAAAAAAAGGACACAAAAGACAACGAAAATCATGCTTCCCACCACATGATGAGCAAGAGTTGTCAGGGTAAGGAGGAGGTGGCAATGAGGAGCAAACCACTCCGTTCATCCTGAAGAAGCACGTGCAGGAGCAGAAAGGTGGGCAGCAAAAGAAACAGAAGTTTGATAAGCATACACATGTTGATCCCTTGATGCTGATAGAGGATGATCTCAATGAGATCAATGACAAAATTCGGGACACAACGACAAAGGTACTGCAACAATTTGAGAAAAAATACATGTAGATGCTCAAGAGAATCTATAAGGATCTGTGCGAGATGCAGATCTAGGAAAACATAATTCAGGAAGATGTCGGGAAGGGGAGTGATGCACAAGCAATTCTGACATGGGGAAAGAGTGCAGTCGTAGAAATTGACTGGCCACAGGATGTAAGAGTCTTTCCTTTACCTTAAGGGTCAGTTCACATGGATTCGGATGAGCATTGCACAATGCTTCACAAAGTTAAAGACATGGGACTAAAACTTGTCGCATTACCACTAGAGTCCCTTCATGCGGTACATCAGGGGGTTGCTGATGAGCTACAAGTCAGAGAACATTGTGCACTCACTGCCGTTAGTGAGTTAAAAGTCAATAATTAGCAACCGTTCGTAGAAAAGTCTTAGGCCCTGAAGGAGCAGGAGGACTTGCGCACACAACATCAGAACTTGGTCACAACGATCGAGTAGGCCCGCAAATCCATACCTGAGTTAGGTATCCCTAATGATATAGAGGCCTTAACCAAGGTAAGGAAATTGGCTGCTACAGTGCATGCTTCGAAGGAGAAGGTTGACGAGGTGACTTTCAACCTTAGGATGCAGATATATGAGCTACAGTTAAAGTTGCAGCCAACCACACCACTGGAGGTTTGAGAACAAAGGAACATGGTGATTAAAGAATCCATGGCTCGGATAGATGTCACTATTCAAGGGTGCGACAAGCTCTTCACTGAAGCATTGGGCCTCTGGGATACACTAGAGGAGGATCCTACACTGCAACAGTTGAGCACGAAACTTAGGGAAGTGCAACAACAATATGATGAAATTAGCACGATAGTGCAGACATTGGCTCTAGTCCAGCGTTTCATGCGCTTACAGGAAGATAAAGAAAAATTGCTACACATTCAGGAATTGCAGAAGAATAAGTCTATGCTCAGCGCACGGCTTGAGCCTTGGATAGAGAAAGCCAGGCAGTTCTCGAAGACCATTTTGGAGAAGCTAAAGGATATGCAATGGACGCAGAGGACCATGCAACTAGAAGTAGAGGGACCAACCATAAAGAAACTATTCTAGGAGGTGCAACAAGCAATGGAACAGAGTACAACGGAGCTACAAGCATTGGCCAAGGCATTCAACAAACTCCACCAAAAAGTAGAACAACCAGTTGAGTGACTCGAGGGAAAGTCACGATATTTGTGTTGGGGGTCTATTGGGATGGGGTCCCCTAGGGAAGAATGGAATTAGTTAGTCATTTTTTGTATAAAATTTTGTAAAATCTGTAAAGTCTTCGCGATTTGTGGAAGAGAAGCATGTAGATGAATAAGAGTCAAAGGGGCTTAGCCCCTTGTTTTAAGTAAAAGGTTTGAGTCGGTTTTGAGATTCACCCATGGTTCACGGACCATGGCATTGTATGGAAAAGTCTATAAATAGTTGAGTCTTAGTGAGAGGAAGAAGTAACTTAGATAGAGAATTGGGTTCATTGAAGAGTCTTGGGCACGAGCTAAGGTAGGAAGGCTCTGCTTCCTGTGCTTAGGTAGAGAAAGGAAGGCTCTACAGCTGAGTGCATGGAGGCCTAGGTAGAGTCTGCATGAGGACCACTGAAGCTGTGTGTGCAGGGAAGTTTGAGTCTGTAATCAATGAATTGAAGATCAATAAAGACAATTTTCCGAAGAATTATTGAGTATTTCTTTTTATCTCTGTTAAAGTTATATGCTGTGGATAAATGACATGTTTTATGAATTACTGATTAAATGCTACACGATTGTATTGATTTTATCTTAGCAATATATGAAATGAATTCTTATCCACTTCCACGAAGATTCTGGTGATTTCTCTTATGTTTTCAAACGAATTAAGTATATATGCGCGAACTCCAATTTAGGATTGCTTTCTAATGCACATAAGTAGGAGAATCGATGATTAAAGGTTCGCATGGACTGATCATGGGCCTTGGCGAAGGTCTAAAGGCCACTTTAATTGAGTTTCAGTTTCATGCCCTAGGAGTTTATCAATCTGCGCAAGGGCAGATTGAAGGCGCTGGAAGACATCACACTAGCCTCTGGATGTAGAAACTTGGTTCTTGCATCCCCCATACTGCTTTGGGTGAGACTGCAGCCTGTGCTACGAGGGTTGTTTCTGAAAGGGCCAGTAGTGTAGGTTTTTTTTGGTTGGCACAACTGACTCTGAACCTGGGTCAGGACCCCCTGAGCCAACACACTGATCACATCTAGTGGTGTATCTCCTTGCATCTTGATGTAAAATGGGCCAATAGTAACCAACTTGTAAAAATTTAAAAGATTTCCTTGTAGCAGCAAAATGATGTCCAAAATTTCCATCACGACATACTGATAGGATGTCAAAGACCTCCTCTTCTCTTACACATCTCCTAAAGATCTGATTTGGTCCCAATCTAAAAAGATTGTCCCCAATCCAAGTGAAAGGAGAGATTTTCCTTACAATCTTTCTTTTCTCCCTAGATGATAGATTAGGAGGGAACCTCCCAACAACCAAGTAGTTTGATATGTCATCAAACCAAGGAGAAAGCATCGATATGGAAAAGAGGTGCTCATATGATAGTTGATCATCCACCATCTCTTCATTACTTGCAGACAAGGTTAACGTGGACAAAAAATTAGCAACCATATTCTCTTTCCATGGTTTGCCAATAATAGTCAAATCAAACTATTGTTAAAATAAAAACCATCTAATTATCAGAGCATTGAAATTAGGCTTGTTCATTACATATTTAATTTCTGCATGATCAATATGAACAAAAGTTTGGTTCCTAGTGATATAGTGCCTGAATTTGTTTAAAGAATATACTACAACTAAGAGTTCTTTTTTAGTGACAATGTAATTCGACTCAACTTTAGACAAATGATTACTAATGAAATAAATAGCATAAGACAACTTATCATCTACTTGTCCCAAGGCACACCCCCCCCCCAGACTTTATCTGATGCATCGATATGGATATGGAAAGGCAATGCCCAGTTGGGACCCCTTGGGATGGGTGCAATGGTCAAATTTTCTTTCAACACTTTAAGGGCCCCTTGACAATTGTTGGTCCAACATAAATCTGAACCTTTGGCCGATAAACCAAAAAAAGGTGAAGCCAATTTACTAAAGTCTTTGATGAATCTCGTATAATACCAATCTAGTCCCAAGAAACTCTTGAAATCTCTTTTATTTTGAGGGGTAGGGACCCTTTTGATGATGGCAATTTTGTTTGGGTCAACCTGTATCCCTTCCTTGGATATGGAATGGTCAAGGACAATCCCCCCCTTTCATCAAGAACTCACATTTCTTAGGGATTAGAGAGATTCATTTCAATGCATTTCTTCAAAATCTTGCACAAATTGGAGAGAGTTTCATGGAAGTCACAACTATAAGGAGTGAAATCCATGTATATTTCAACAGAGTCATGAACCAATTCAACAAAAATACTCCAAACTTCCCTCTGGAAAGTAGTGGGGAAATTGCCCAAATCAAATGGAAGAACTCTATAAACAAAGGTAACCCAAGGAAATGTGAATGTGGTATTATCTTGGTCTTCAAGATTGATATAGATTTGGTTGTATCCACTAAATCCATCTAGGAAGGAGAATAATTTCTTCCCTGTAATGAAGGGAAAAGGAAAATGGTCCTTCTTTGTAGCTTTGTGGAGTTCCCAGCAATCAAAATAGATCCTCCACTTCCCATCCTTCTTAGGAACTAAATTAAGAGGTGACACCCACTCACTATATGAAATGGGGTATAGGAACCCTGCATCGAGTAGTTTTGTAGTTATTCTTTCACATTATCCTTAAGAGATGGGTTCATCCTTCTCTGGGGTTGGCACACAGGCTTTCATCCCTCCTTGATGTAAACATGGTGAGTAAAAATTGAGGGATGCACATCTTTCATTTCCTTATAATCCCAAGCAAAATCATCCAAGTGTTGCCTCAACACTTTGCATAATTGTTCTTCCTATTTGGTCGAGAGAGAAGGGTTGATATTTAAGGTTCTGGATGGGCCAAACTCTACAATCTTGACATGGTATGGACTTGAGTCAATAGGGCAGAAGCCAATCCAAGTATTAGTCCCAAATTATTTCATCAACGCATCAATTGGTATGGGAGTGGGAGGTTGATTCTTAAGGATATGGTCAATGAGGTCATCTTCATTAGGTTGTTCCCCTCCTTGTTGATATGGCTGAGGGCCTAGAGGTCTTCTTTGATTGATGAAAAAAAGTTTCTCTGACCTACATTCTTCCCCTTGGTATACAAATTTTAGTCTTGGGAAAGAATGAAATTTGTCTGTTGCACAATTTTCTTCACAGAATAGGCAGACTTCTATGACATTCAATGGGCATTCCTTCCTAGGATGTCTTTTGGTGCATCTAGGGAAGAAAATGAATAGTTTCCTTTATGCTTCCTCCCGATTTCTTTTAATTTTCATGGTATCCATTTGCAATGCTAAGGTATGCATCATTTCACTCTTGAAATCCTCCAACATGTTACTTATCTCATTCTTAATGGATGTTGTGGAGGCAGAGGAACTGACCAAGCCTTGAATAGCCCTACCCTTCTTTCTGACAGCCTTAGTGATTTTTTAACACAAATTTGATGCCATCACAGGATAACTGATAGATATCTCTTGAAGACAACATGTTGAGGGTTTTAAAAATATCCTCCCTGATCCCTCAGAGAAGAACTAGCTTGAGTGACTTAGGATCAAGCGTATAGTTGGCCCTCCTATAAATGAGTTGAAATCCCTCCTCATAGTCTTCTAGGGATTCATGAGGCCCAAGAGTCATCATAAATATTTATTCCTTTGTTTCTTTGGACCTAGTGTAGTCCCTATACTTTCTATTGAAGGCTTCGTTGCATTTGGGCCTAGGTAGTGATGCTACCCTAGGTAGACCCATAAACCAGTGCAAGGCTGCATCTTTAAGGGTATAGGGGAATAAATTCAGCTTCTTCTCATCAAAGGCATAGTCATAGGACCTATAGAAAACAAAAAATTCAAACATGAAGGTGTCAGGATCCTCACAGGTTAAGCCATGGAAGTGTGGAAGGGCAGTAGGGATTTTGTTCTTCATTCTAGCCTCTCCATTGGTCCCTCTGCTAGGGAAAACCTCATTGTCCCTATTTTCAAGCACAATTTTGGTAGATGAAGTGGGTTCTTCTTCTTCCCCAATAGGTTCTTAAAAAATTTCAGGTTTCTCACCTAGAGGGTCTTCTAACTCCCATGTAGTCAGAGAGGGAAGCTTACAGTCACAGAAGAAGGGTGAAGGTTGACTGTTTGAGGGTGTGGGGGTTTTTGGTAATAATTTTCCTTGATTATCCCTACTCTTACAAGGCATGAAATAAATATTTTGTTGATTTCTTTACTTTTTCGAAAAATGTATGCAAACATAAAATAATGCTTAAGAAAAAAAAACATCTACTTAGACAACTCCCTTGTAACAATGCCAAAAAGTGGTGAGCCCTGGTATTGCACCAAGAATGTTGCAACTCCCAAGAGATCCTCAACTCAGATTATCAACCTGGGGTTCAAAAAAACTTCAAGATGACAGTGCTATATGCACAAAAGATAGGATTCCACTCATTCCATGCTCAGTTTCGACATTAGATCACAAGTGCTCAAAGACCATTCCTCCTATTGAATTGGAATGGAAGCTTTCTAATAAAGGTACACTTGGAAATTAATTCTAGCTATGAGATTTGAAATTCTATTGACTCAACTTGTAAATGATAACTAATCAATTCATGATAGGAAAAAGGCTAATCTACTTGCAAAAAGAAAGCCATATTATCTTGCAATATCCATCAACTACCAAATCTACTTGCAAAAAGGAAACTATTTTATCTTGCATAGTTCATCAAGCTACCAATCAGAATTGCATGTACCATCTACCTAGTTCACACTTGCTTGTAAATCAGGAACCTACTTGCATCATACTTGTGATTAAAAAAACTAACTCTACTCTGTTTTTGCAGTGAAGAAAATGAATGGTTGGAGCGGCCTAAGAGCTTCCCTTGATCATCAAATCACAACTGGGGGTCATTATTCATCTAGACTAAGTCAAAGTTGTAGCAAGGATAAAAAATGATGAAGGAAAGTGGTGCTACAGGTTTGCTATAGGAGGTCCGTAATGCTACAAGAGGGAATTCAAGTGGATTTTGAAGGTGAAAATTATGTCTTGAGGGTATGGAGAGGTGGATGCCAAAGTTGAAGCAAATGGAGGGAGGTTGGTTTGAGCCCCTAGCCAAGATCAAGAACTCTAAGAAGCATGCCTTTCACTAGGATGAGTGCTCTCGGTATACTAGGAAAAATTACTTATAAAATATGGGTTTGGGACAAAATTTGGAAGTGGAAAGAGAAGATGAAGGAGCTCAAGATGGAAGTGGTAAAGGTGCCCTTCCTCGCAGATCAACACAACCCTACAATCAATCACATGCATGCATCCATTTATCATTAACAAAATGAGATAAACCTATGATGGAAAAGGTGTGTTGATTTTAAATAACATCTAATTTATGCAATAACACTGATCTAATCACTAAATTGAGTTCTAAGCTACATAAATCAAATGTAAAATAGGACAACTAACACTAATATAATTCCAAGAAATCATAAACACAATATTTTTGGATTGTGCTTGTGAATCCTTCCGCTCATTCTCCCACAAGAGAGGTGACGTAGAGGCTTCAACCACAAGTTTTTATGGATTAATCTCTAATGAAATGCAAGAAACTATGAACTGCTTAGAATCAAGAAGAAACATAAGTACAAAAAGAGGGACCAAAGCCCCTGGTTTGGGCCCAAACCCAAGGGTCTCAACCCTTTGAAACTAACTCAGATGTAGCTTAAAATCCAACTTCTCATTATCAAAAAGTGCAGGTCTCATACATCACATAAAATTTCAAGGTAATAATGTCAAACTTGAAGCTTAATAACTACACCTAGTTGAACAAAAAATTTGAATCCTAATGAGCTCTTCTTCTTGTTTATTTATACAAAATAGCAGCTGAAGCAACTCCCTTGAAAGTATGAGTGATTCCCTCCTTGATCTCGAAAATGACAGATCTTGTCCCTCTCGAGCTTTACTTGGACTATGATTCACTTAGTTTCCAATGAATTCGAAATGGCGAGACATGATATTGTGATCCCAAGTCAAGTTTAGGGAGTTAAGGTGGTGGAAAACCCCCTAGATTCTCTCCTAGTTGTCTCCATCAAGCACCTACATAGTAATAGCCTAAAAAATGCTTCTTTTTCTTGTAATTAAACCACGTTAGGCCACATACTATGACAAACACATTTTACTCCTCTTACTAAGCATAATATAACAAAAAATGTGAATTGATGTGAGAGAATATAGTTTTAAGGATTGAGGATGACATAATAATCTTCAAAATATACTTATTAATGGGACTCATCAACACATTGTTATGATTTAGATATAGATAGGTTTTAGAATATGTATTATGTGCATGTATTTGAGATATACGCCTGATCTCTTTATGTTTCAGAAGGTTGTAAGGAGGTAGATACATAGAACCCGTTTTTAAATTTGTAATATTTCCTATAAAGACAATGTATGTAGAAGAAAAGAGGGTTGTTTTTTGATAAAAAACTTATTGTGATTTGCATAATTTTTGAAAGTTTAATAAATGAAGACTAATTCGGCAACAAAGATTCTTGTGTTGAGACATTTGGATATGTGTTTTCCTGTTTTTGTTTTCCTTCTATGTTTTCATATGTATGTTCTTCTATGACTGATAAGAGTAAATAAACATAAATCGTATTTACTACACTTTTTTTATGTGATAAGTCATTCACAAATTTATGACTTATGATTTATAGAATTCATCCTTGTGGTGCTCTTATAATTATACCATTTCCTTCTTATTCTGCATTTCATCTCAACAATTTTAAATCTCAGAGTATCTCAGCTACCCTGCCTCTGTGAAGGTTTTAGCTTACTTCCTTGTTAAGCCAAATATTTGACTCCATGCCCAATGGAAATCTATCAAACCCTACCACAATTTCGAAGCCTTATTACAACAGATCTAGTCATTTTGTTAAGTACATAACAAATCATCTTGATTGATTTATAGAAGGGATCCCCCTTCGGATTGAAAGGGTTAAATTTCAATTCAAGAAATTGGTTAGAGGTTACCTTAGTTTTTGCGCTATACAACGGGGGTTTTTGCTAAGTGGTAATACTTTCACAGAGTTTGTATAGCTTAAATATAACTATGTTCAATAGTCTTTGCACAAAAAGCACCCCTAATGTAGTGGTGAACGTGGTTGGGTTTAAATAATAAAATCATGAGTTCAAACCCGTGGAATGTTAATATTTTTTAAGGCACTTTGTTACAACCAAAATTCAATTAATAGAAATTTGTTGCACTAAAAAAATCTAAGTGATGAGATGTTGGTTAAAGCGCTAATCTACAGTGGGGAAGTCGTTAGTTCAAACCCATGGAATTTCCATATTTGAGTTCTATAGTTACGACAAACTTTAAATATACCAACTTGTTATGGCCAGCAACACCCCCCCTTTGTTCATTTAAGTGTTGTCCAAAATACTAAATGAATGGGGACCCTTAGTTAAATTTTTAAGAAAAAAACAAGTTTTTCCTTTCTTCAAAATAAGGTTACCATCGTAAGCTTAGAAAGGTCTTTTGAATATTTTTAACCTAAGTCTACGATGAGGGAAATATCTTTAAAACTGCGTTGCAAAAAAGATAGGAAATGCCTTCATTCCTCTATAATATCAGTATGTGCAAGACCCTCGTGTTAAGCATAACATCGCATCGCAATGAAGTAATACTCATAATGAAAAACTTCAAGATTTACCGATCTGCGATAGCACCAATCACAAGATCGCATATCGCGGAAATGAACTGGCAAGATTTGGCAAACATTAAACTTCTGCGACCTGCGATGTTGCGATCGCTGCGATGGTGCAATCTGCGATCTTGCGATTTGCGATGGCGCGATCTTCGATGTTACGTAAGCAAATCATAAATCACTTAATCATGAATCCTTCGGGCACGCCATTCAAAGAAAAGCCACTTACCATAATCTGACTCAAGATCATGCGCTTTTAATGATAGTAAATGAATTAGTTTTCAGTTATTAAATCAAATTAAGACGCGTGCTTTTGTAAAGAATTACTTCACGTAAAGTGGCATATTTGATATATCTGTTGCATTTAAAAACTCTCCCATCACCTTTCTTAATCAGTCATTTCCATTTCACTCGTAATCTGCAGGAACGAAGAGCTAAGACGATTCAAAGCCAAACGCAGGAGCAAATGGGAAAGAAAAATAAAGCTCAAGTCTCTGAGGCGAAGGAAAAGACGAAGGAGATGGCGTCTTTGTATACAAACACAGCCTGTAATAGAGACGCAGGGATATCAACATGGGAAATCATGTACAGGCTGCTTGAGGAAGAAAATCCTAGAGTAATGAAGGTTGATACTATCGCGGGCTCACAACGCTCTTTCGAGGTGTCCTTAGAGGAGCTAGCATGTTCATTTCTTCACTGGATAGCAGCAAGGCCCAAAATTATACCATATACGGATATGATCAAGTGGATACTTGACAATGCAGAGATGAACAACAGACAATTCAAGGTTCAAGGACATGGGCTCATAGGATCATTCGCTGCGCAAGATTTAAAGCTTATGTA
>APFE030085284.1:0-72289 GCA_000404065.3 Pinus taeda
TGCTTCTTCCTACATTCACTGGCATAATGCCCATATTTTTTACAATAATAGCATTGGACATTGGATTTTTCATACCGTTGTCCTTGAGCATGATGTTGTTCTCTTTGTTGGCTGCTGCCTTGGCCTTGATTCTGATTTGGATTGCTGCCTCTTCCTTGAGCATTTGCTGGGCTGCTTCTTCCACCTCTGTTCTGGCTTCTGCCTCTTCCTCTCTTGTTTCCTCTGCCTTGACCTTTTCCTCTTCCAAAGGACATCTGGGTCTTGAAAGCTTGCTCTAGAGATGAGTTTTCATTCCTACTCAATCTCTGCTCATGTGTTATCAGTGATGCATGTAGCTCATCAACTGAAAAGTTTGAGAGATCCTTTGTCTCTTCAATTGTGGTGACAATAGCATCAAACTTTGAGGGTAAGACCCTCAATATTTTCTCCACAATCCTCCTTTCTTCAATGGTTTCTCCATGAGTCCTCATCTGTGTGATCAGACCAATTACATGTGTGAAGAATGAGTCAATGTTGTCTGACTCCTTCATGTTTAGATTCTCAAAATCTCTCCTCAGCAACTGTAGTTTTGCTGTCTTCACTTTCTCCATGCCTTGATAGGCTGTCTTGAGGGTTTGCCATTCTTCCTTAGATGTAATAGCTGCTGCTATCCTTGGAAACACACTCTGGTTCACTGCCTGATACAAAAATACAAGGGCTTTTGCATCCTTCTTCCTATTGGTCTTTAACAGATCTTTCTCTCCCTGAATTAATCTATTAAACTCATTATCATTTGCTGGTTCATCAAACCCATCTTGAACTAATTCCCATAAATCTTGACAGGAAAAGAGGGCTTTCATAGTTATTGCCCAATAATCATAGTTCTTTCCATTGAACTGTGGGAGCTGGGTGTTAAACATACACATACCAGTGCTTGTGCTGGCCATTCCTTCAATTTCTTGACTGTATATTTTAAAACAACTGATTGTTGCAACCAAAAGACTCCCCCCTTCAGCTTCTTTGTTGTCTTCAAAGAGCCTAAACCTGCTCTGATACCACTGTTGGGGATTTTTCAGGGGAAAATCCCAAAAACACAAAAATAAAACACAGAGGCAATGCTCTGTTTCCTTTGCTCTAGGATCTTTTTGCACAGAGAAGCCTTTTTAAAAAATTACACAGAACAGAGTGTTTCACCACCATAAAATGATTTCTATTCATTAAAACAAAATGACTGAGACATATTCATCCTCTTTCACTCAGAGGGATTCACCAAACCATTACAAAAGAAATTACTCTGTCTCCTTTGAAATTTTACACCACTGTGTGTAAAAATTTCATTTACATTCAGTGCTGTGTGAAAACAGAAATTACAGGGATTTACAGATTTACCTTTTCACTGCTGTGTGAAACAATTCATGGTTTTGAAACAAAACTACCCCCTGGTTTTCTTCATTCACTTCTCCTTCTACACTGTTGTGCATTCTTTGCATTTCTTACCTTACCAAAAAGGTTTTACGTTGCTGCGTTTCATACATACTCAAAAATAAACTCTGTTACATTTTCATTTTACGAGCTGTGTGGTTTTTCCTTACTAGCTGCTGCGAACAGGCTTCCACTTCTCCCCGTGTGCAACTCACCATTAACTTGGAGTCAACGCTCATACAATACATATGCGAAAATAATAAAAATAAAAACTTACCTTACATTATTACGCCCATACTTCCGTAAGAAGAAACATTACGTGCCGTATGAAGGACATTAAATACATTACCAAAAACATGTCATAATATTAATTTAGGGTATGGGCCATTATCTTACTCCACGCTGCATTTATGTTTAACAGACCCCGTGTACTTTCCTTGCAATCGGACGGCGAAGAAACTTGGCTTTAATCGGACAAATATCGGATGGCCTGTTTTAACTGACTTTTATCGTCCGAAAAGTGTTGGAGGGTGATGTCACCCCAATCCACGTGCCTCCTCCAAATTGCATCGGAGCCCCTTCGTACGGAAACCTCTCATGCCAAAGAGCAGTGCGATAACTTACCGGTGGTTTCAGGTTTGCTGCTGGGTGGTTTTGACATTGGTACGGCACGGTTGAATTGCTGGCCCGCGTGCGCAGTGGAAATTATAAATTTAACACTTTGATGGTAATCAAGGTTGTAGAATCTACACCATATGTCCTTGTACCATCTTGCCATATGACATCTACCCTAGTCTGTTTATTGCCCACAAATAGCGCATTATCTTTTTTGTGGGCAACAGTGTCATCTGTGGCAGGCAAAGTAACTTCTAACATTCTCCTTTCAGATGCTCGAAACAGACACCAGTCGCCTAGCTGCCAATAAACGTATGAAAAACAAGACAATAGCTGTAGCTCTTTAGGGTACTGTTTCACTGCAGGAGTCAGGGAATCGCAATCAGGATTTGCTGCAGCAATCCAATCCACGGAAACTAATCCCACAACCACATTGCCTACTGTACCTTCCTTGTTACTTTTTTTCCATGTACCACACAACCATCGAGCATTCTCGAAAACTGTCGATGAATTGCCCCGGACACGCTGCCCTGGAAAGTAAGGATCAATGAGATTATCGGGGATTGGAATAAGGTGGTCGCATTCGGCCTTCATTACTTCGCATTTTGATCCGTCATCAAATAACACAGTCACATTATCAACCACTTCACTGACTCTTCCCACCCAAGGTCCTTGAATGACATAATCACCGGGCATAAACGCCCTTATTCGCTGAAGATCTCTACAGGAAACGTTTCTTATAGCATTAACTGATGTGGGAGTTAATAAATCCACTGTAACATCCACGTTAACTACGATGCCTCTCTGTCCAGATGGATCCGAAGCCGTTGCCACAATATCACCATGGAAGATCACCCTGTCAATCACCTCAAGCTCATCAGCTTTCTCCGTACTCTCCGAAAAATTCGTCCAAAAAATCCGTGCACAGTCTTCTGGAATAGACTCGTCTTCACTCTTATCCTCATCTGAATCAGAATCAAAATCAGAATCAGAATCATCGGCAACTTTTGTTACAACGCCAATTAAACCTGTGTGTTGTACAGATTGAACTATGTCGTGTGTGTGCACACCTACACCAAATTGCTTTGTTTGAACTTTTCGGAAAAGTCCTTCTGAATCGCATATATAGTTTTTTTCTGAAAAATCTCCGTGCACTGAAGCATCGTTACCGGGTGAGCTATCTGTGGATTTGGATGCATTGTTGTCTCCATTACGGTATGTGTCCTCCATTCGAATGCTTGCTTGTTAGCAAATTGCTGAAAGAGAATGCAACAGTTAGGAGGACTCGACTGCGCAGTCAATGTGATTATAAAGGACAAAATGAAATAACTCCTTCGATTTTGATTTGCAAAACTTTTCTTGTAATAATTGTTGGATGTGTTCTTTTGAGCCGAGCCTCGCATCTTTATAGTTCACCATGGGGACATCGGCTCTTTGTATGGGGTGCATTTCGTCGGCTGAAAAATAAGTGGTCTGGGAATTAATCGAGTGGGGTTGTATATTTTGATTTTGCCGTTGTATATGGGGTGCATGTCCTTGACTGAAAAATAAATACAGTGGGAATTAATAGAGTGCGGCTGTATATTTTGAGTTTGTGGGTATATAATTAATGTTAGAATATTTGTTGTTTATATGGTCGATTTTTTGAACATAGATAATCCTCGTTTAATTAATGTTTTATAGTATTTTGGATATTTTGGATATTTTTTGTTTATAGTAAAATAGATTTTGTTATGTAAACATAAAAATAAGATGACCTTTATGATTCGGAGATGGAGCTAAGAAGTTTTAAAGTTCGTTAAGATGTCAGACGTACATGTGAGCATACAACTTTCTACCCTCAGGGAATCCAAGGTTTCGCTTTTGGATTTTTCAATTTACATGTATGGATGTGGTTCTAGCTAACATTGGAGGGTTTTTACGAAGGTTTGAGTAGATTAGAAGGTGATTTGAGGGGGTTTTATTGTAATAAAAATGGATGGTCGCATTAATTTAGACCCTAATCCAAAGGATATTCTAGTTATTTGGGGTCTTGAACCCACTTAGCAAAATTTGGCGAAAGTGCATTATCCATCTAGCATATTGCATACAAAAATGGATGACACATTAGCGTCGATGTCCCTGGATGTATTTTTTGGTTCCTTGGATAGGCAACAAGTGGATTCTAAGCAGTCGAATATCTAGGGCATGGGAACGGCTCAAGAAGTGATAAACCCTAGTCAGTTTCCAACACAAGCACTAAATGGAGTATCGTTTTTGGGTAATGTGGAACAAGCTCCAACAAAGTTCTCATAAACCCTTGTATCAGATGTACCTAAGCTTCAACAATCTAGAGGGCTCAATGATATTGTTTGAAGCAATGGGGTGGTAAGTTTCAATGACTTCAATCCTCTTCTGTCTCCATGGGTTTTGACAGCTAGAGGTTTTTTGTCAAAATCTAGTGAGGATTTGTCCTTGAATGAGATTTTCTTATAAGATGATTTTCCCATGTCACATTCTCAAGGGTCTAAGCTAATTTTTTCAGCGGGAGTCATTGATGGTGGGGTCTCGACAATATTCAAGCTCATTATTTCAGGGCATAGGGCCCCCTTATCTCTGATTAAATTGAGGTGTTTCAAGAAGGATGGAAGGAAAGTATATCCCATGACAGTGTGTTGGGCCTTCCTCATGAGCTGGCTGTGTTGGAATTCCTAGGTGGGAGTGTGCAAAAATGATTGGATTCAAATGACGCCTCTTTGGAGGTTCAACCTCAAGAGTTTGGAGTAGCCAATGCAGGTGGAACTCCCACAGTTGATGAAGGTTTGGCCACCCACCGAGAAGGTGATACTAGGGGTTCTGAATTCCTAGAATTTGAGTAGCGAGAATATGCCTCGAATCAACAATTGGTTGATAGGGCCATAGAGACTAATAATGATGAGGTTCATATGGTGGGAATAAAACAGAAGAAACAAAAGTGTATTCATCCAAAGGAAAATGATAGGAACCTACCACTTGGTGAGGACATTCAATTCGACTCAGCTATGGAAGTATCGAAGCACATTCTAGTACACCAAGCAAAAGGAAACTCTTTTAGAGCGAGCGAAATATATGCATGGATCAAGAAGACATGGGACATATCTTCAGTGAAAATCATCGAAGTAATTATCTTGGCTCGTGGTTGGTTCATGCTCCAATTTTAGTCAGAAGGCAGTGGAACAAGACTTGGCTCAACTGGAAATTCTTGTGGATAGTGAGGCGGGTTCAAGTTTAGGGGCGAAATATAGTGGGAGGAGAAATTGGAGGTGCAAGAGGCAAGCATCAAGGAAGCTCAATCTTCTCCTCTCATGGGTACTTGTGTTTCTCCCTTTCCCTATTCTATATCTCATTCGTAGGTTGCATCTGCTATGATATCAAAGCCTAGTCCCTCCAAGCTTGTTTTTTCCTCTTGTATTTCATCTGCATTGGGAATGCATCTAGGAATCTTGACAATACCATTATGACCTCCTCCCATATGTATTCCCCTCATCCTTCCTCGTCTGAGCTTGTGTCTCTCCCTACCGTGGATCCCCACTATAACCTTAGGCCCAGACTCCCCAAGTGGGATTTTTCTGCTAGGGTGGGGGGACTTGGCAATCTCGTACCTATTCTTGGTCCTAGTAAATCTAGAGGTAGAAAATCTCAAATTTCAACGACATAATTGAATGCCCTTTTAGATATAGCAGAAGGCAAGAAAAATTCTCTTGATGGGGTGCTTAGAGTAGTGCACGCCCCTAGAAAGGTTACTACATGATTGTTATTACCTTCAATTGCAAGGGATTAGCTAGTTCCCAAAGAAAAGAAAAAAAAACAAACAAACAAAAACAAAAAACAAAACAAAAAAACAAAAACAAAAACAAAAACAAAACAAAACAAAAAACAAAAAAAAGCAAAACAAAACAAAACAAAACAAACAAAAAAACAAAAACAAAACAAAACAAAAAAAACTAGCTCTTCAAAGATTGATCCTTTCCTCTAGTCCTAATATTATTTTTCTTCAAGAAAAAGAAAAAGAAATAAACTAGTTCTTTAAAGATTGATCGTTTCCTCTAGTCCTAATATTATTTTTCATCAGAAAACATTGGGTCTAGGAGATATGATAGCTAAAGCATTGAATAAAATGTTCCCTGGCTAGTAATTTTTCTCCCTGAATGCAAGGGTTTGATTAGGGGGTTTGGCCATGGGTCTCAATTTCACGTTTATTAAGGTCTCCAACATATGGGGCTCTAATATGGTCCTTAGATCAAACATTTTCTCAATAGAATTAAGCATGGGTTTAACTGTTGTAATAGTATTTATAGACCTTTCCATGATAAAGCCCCTTTCTAGAACAATTTAATGGTTGTCATTCATGAATAAAGACAAGATCATTATAGGGGGCACATGAATTTTTCAATGGGTGCATCGGACTTGTGGGGTCCTCAAGCCCTCTCGGACCCTATGGTGGACCTTTTTTATCAGGAAATTTGTTGACAATCATCTTATTGATGTTAATCTCATTGAAATTAAACCTTTAAGAATAGGTGAACTTGAAACATGATGGTGGCCAAGTGTCTTGATAGATTTCTTGTAGCAGAAAACATGGTTGGCACGCTTCCCCTGATTTGGAAATGGATTGGAATTGGTGGAGATTTTGATCACCATCAGGTTCTACTAGAATTAAATGGAGTAAATCGAAAGCATGGAAGTCCCTTTAAATTTAATCATTCTATGTTGAACGAAGAAAGTTGTGTGTAGTTGGTAAAGGATACATGGTCTCCATACAATTTGGGTTCGAGGGTCTCTGTTGTTGAGCAATTTGCAAATAACTTAAAGAAGGTTAAGCAAGCGTCCATCCAATGGCCAGTCCATAAGAAGGTTAGAGATGAGGTAGATCTTAAATATGTTGAAGGAGAATTGGAAAGACTTGAAGCGCTTGAGGGTGGATGGTATGGTTCTATGGATACCAAACATAGAATCATGCGATTGGAAGCCTCAAAGAGAAAGCCTTTGGCCAAGAAGGAAGAATAATGGAAGCTGAAAAACTGAGCAGTCTAGCTTAAAAGTGGGGATGAGAACACAAAATTCTTTCACAACTATGCCAAAGGTAAAAAAATGCTAATACGATCTGGGAAATTCCAAAACCTGGTGGAAGTAAGGGAAAAACTTTAATAAACTTGCACCCATGGGAAAGGCTTTCTTCCAAAATTTGTTCAAGGCCCCGAAGGAGGCTTCCATTGTTGAAATGTACCATATAGCCCAATTCTTTCTGATATTTGTGGATGAGGAAGATAATCAGAATCTGATGGAGTTTGTAATAAAAGACAAATTGGAGGTAGTTCTCAAATGAATGCAAAAGGATAAAAGTCTTGGAATGGATGGCTAGACTATGGATTTCTATATGGGATTTTTTTGAGTTGATAGGGGACGAAATTTTGTGGGTGGTTGATGATTCTCGCCAAAATGGGAGAATCCATGATCTGTTCAATTGAACCTTTAGAACACTTATCCCGAAGGTGGACCATCCCCAATATTTTGATGATTACAAGCCTATTTATTTGTGCAATCGCATTTACAAAATCATTGCCCAGATTGTAGCCATGCACATGTGGTCTGTGCTATAGAGGAATGTATCTAAAGAACACTTTGGTTTTCTGGAGGGTCACTAGATCCATCAAGATATTGGGGTGGCACAAGAAGGTTTGTACAACATAAAAATATGGAAGTTAAAAGGGATTGTTCCAAAAATTGACTTCTCAAAAGCTTATGATAGAGTCAATTGGATATCTGAATGATTCTTACTCACCTGGGGTTTGATGTCCCTTTTAATAACTAGGTTATGGGATGTATGACTAATGTATCCTTTGCAATTTTGATCAATGAATCAACATCCACTTTTTTCATGCCCATAGAGGAATAAGGTAGGGCTTCCCACTATTTCCTTTGTTATTTATGTTGGCAACTAAAGGGTTGAGCATATTGATTCTAGATGCTAAGCATCGTTGTGACCTATAGGACATTGAAGTGGCGGTAAGTCTATTTATCACTCATTTTTTGAGGATGATATCCTAATTTTTTACAATGGTTTGAGACGGGACTTGGAAGCATTAAGGAAGCCCTTACTCTATTTTTTGTTGAACATGGTCCCTCGTGAACCACTTGCCCTGGAGAAGGAGTTGGAATTCTTTGACAACTCACTATAGTTGGATCCTATAGTGGTGAGTGTTATTGATCTGTGTGTCCATAATCCTTTAAGTTGTGGCCTATTCGATGTAACTTGGGTTGACCTCTGTTGATGTTAGTTGATCAAAAACGTTTGATGTATCCAACAATGGGGGAAATTATGGTCGTAATCGGTCCACATTAGTACTGGGTGCAGGCCAAGGAAGGGTGGAATGTTGATCTTGAAGGACATGTCCCCTACAACCTTGGTGATGGTGTACGAAACATATTGAAGTGGGCGAAGCTTGCGGTGGGGCCTAGCGAGCCGCTCCTTTTGCAAATGTAACCAAACTTTGTCACCCACCTAGTAGAACTTGTGTGGCACTCTTTGTTGATCATGACATTGCTTGTACTTAGCATTGGTTCTATCCAATATGGCATGGACCTGTTGGAAGATGTGTTGAATGCGCTCAATGAAGTTGTTAGCCCTGTCATCCTCGGACTCGACATGAGTCAAATTTTCTTGAGTAGCTACAAATAGTATGGCCACATCGATGGGCATAGTGCCTAAAATCCTAATCCCGCCTGAAAGGGGTTGTGGCTAGTTGAGCTATAGAGAGCTCCGTTGTAGTTGTGTTGGACAAGGGGAGGCTTTCATCCCATGTGCATGGATGCTTCGAGTTGTACATGTGCATAATGTGCACAATCATCTGGTTGATGACCTATTTTTGGCCATCAGTTTGGGGTGGAAGGTCATGGACTTAGTGAGCTTGGTATCTAGCATCGACCCAAGGCTTGACTAAAATGTACATAGGAAATTGTTGTCCCAATCTGAGATAATGGATTGTGGGATCCCAAAGTGCACCCACACTCGTTCAAAGAAGATCTTAGTAGTGGCTTATGTTGTGATACTCTTCTTGTAGGTCGCCAAAATGGCCATATTAGAGAATTTTCCAAAGACCACAAAAACACAGTTGTTTCCATGCTTAGTAGAAGGAAGGCCCGACATGTAATCCACAGAGATGGATACCCAATGCCGACTAGGAGTAGATAGAGGAGTATATAGGCCTTGTTTCTTGATTATCGGTTTGGTAATGGTGCAAGTAGTGTAGGATATGATACTTCCCAACATCCTATCGAAGGTTAAATACTTCTGCAACACTGCCACTATTTTCTCTACTCTTAAATGTCCAATGACTCAACTGTACTGTGACTCCCAAATAATCTTGGCACGGTCGCTTGAAGGAACAAAAATATGTCCCAGGTGGAAAAACAGTGTGTGCTAGAGGTGAAAATATGAAACTCGTTTTCCTTCCAAGAGCATCTGGTATGTGTTGTTGAATTTTGGATCACTCTTGTAAAGATGAGGCCACCCTGAAGTCTCATGTCCATAAGAGTTTATCACAGTGGTCAACGCCATAACCGGTGGTCGGTTGAGACAATCTGCAACATTATTCGTGTTTCCCTTCTTGTACTTGATGTTAAAATGGAACTGTTGTGGACCACTTCTGATGGCGACCACTCTAACTTTCCTTGTGCCTATATGAACTACAAGGGTCTATGGTATGTGTGGATGACCGTTTCTTTCCCCAGAATGTAATGCATCCATTGTAGAAAGGCCTGCACAATGGAATACATATTCTTTTCACAGGTGGGATACTTTTAGACAGTGTCTGAAAGTGTCTCATTGTGATATGCCACTAGATGCATGTGTTGAGTAAGATCTGCCCTAATAACATAGTCGAAGGCATTTGTCTCAGTCTCACATGGTTGTTGCAGGTTAGGTAATGTGAGAAATGGTGCAGAGCAGAGGCGATGCTTCAACTCGGCAAATGATTCCTATTAGGATTCAGACTAGAAGAACTTTACTTTCACTCTGCCCTTGGTGACTTAACTGAATGGCCAAGCGATATGAGAGAAACAAAACACAAACTTGCGGTATAAATTGGCAAGACCCAGAAAGATGTGTACACATGAGTACATTGTATTCTCATAACAACTGGGTTACAAAAAAATTAAAATTGTTTCTCTGGTACGCACAAAATTCATTACTTTGCAACTTCCTACTACGCAAGAGAAAACAAGAAAAAAATATTGAAAACTGAAAAGACAAAAGACAAAAATGGCAAAAGTCAAAATTGAAGGAAATATCATTGTCCAAAATAGTCTTTCCCTATTAGTGAATGTTCAAATATCATGAACTCAGTTTGATAAACCAGTGAAAAAAAGAACTGCATGGCTTAAGAGTTACCTGGTAAGTGTTTTTCAAGATTGTTCCAGTCTTGTTGAATTTTCTTCATCCATTTCCACTTATTAATTGGCTGCACAAAGATGTTCAAAAGTTTCAGTCATGCTCCCAAATAAAAAATCAGAAAACGGAATGAGAAAAGCATGCCCTTTGATAAATGTACTTGTCTTGTTTCATTCTGATAAAAGTGATATAAATGATCACTTATACTATCAAAATGTTTAAAGTGACTTGGCTCATGACAACTAATGCTAGAGAAGCTATGCACTATATTTTCCTCATTTGTCTGCTCCATATCAATTGTATTGGATATAGACTTAGCTAAATTAGAATCAATGGTTTCCTGGTTTGCAGCTTCAACTTTACCATCTTCTTTAAAAGTTTCTCGTCTTGTAGCGTCAACTCTATCATCTTCTTTAACAACTTCCCAACTAGTAGGCTCATCTTTATCATCTTCTTCAACAGTTTCCCAGCTAGCAATCTCATCTTTATCATCTTCTTCTTCATCATCATCACTATCAACCACCAATATTTTTCGAGGTCCAACCTATATTTACAAAAAATAAAAATAACATTTAAGCTATCATGCTATCAAAGTAGTTTCATATTTAGTATTTGTTTCGGAGTTTAACCATTCTGCCTCTGTAAATTAACCATATGTAAGGAAAATATCTAGGTAAAAAAACTGAATGGCTCAATAGTAGAGCCAAAGGAGGAGGAACAAATAAGCAGGTCTTCCTTTCATCCACTCTATAAAGACCAAAAATCCTTGTTCAAAATACTAGAAACATGAATTTATCTTCTGTCAAAGATGAATTGGTAGTGTTGAAGTTAAGGGTGTCGCAACTACTTTGAAAACTTGTTGCACCATGTAGATAATTAAGATCATTCATGCAACAAGAAAAATTTCTGAGAAATAATCTAAATTTCTGAGAAATAATCTCTAAAATGTTCGTTCAATTTTAGGTATCTTGAAGGCATGAGTTCTTGGTAACACCCCCTTTTCTTAGTAAGCAAAGAGCCATTTGTTCTTCTTATGTAACGTTGTAATTCATATTTTGGATGTAGAAAAATACATATTTAAAGAGACACTTTTATACCCAAAATCTCTGTATATTGAGACTAAGAAAGATAGCGTAATCAATTTCTCAAATAAGGGATAATACCTCAGTAGATAATGAAACTACATTCCTTTGTAATATTCCACTATAAAAAAACAAGAAAATAACATACCTTTGACACGGTTTCGTCTGCCCATGCTACCTTGATGTGTACATATTTAACACCTATGGCATTTCCAATCCACGATAGGTAATATTCTTCAATATTCTTGTTAACCTTTTCCTTTTGTGTTTTCTTCAGAGCTTTCTAGTTGCGCTGAGAGGTGCATTCTACAACCAAGTATGACCCTGATGTGTAAGTATGTCATGCCCTCAAAAATAATAAAAATAATCTTCGGGTCAATCTTAAATTATATATAACTTTTTAATCTTATTACTGAACTAAGTTTAATTATTAAAATATAACTATGTATTTGAATGGCTAGTAAATTATTTCATGCTTTTAATAGTTCCTTTTTATCATATACATGAATTTGAATGCATCATAAATTTACCTTTAACAAAAAGATTACCACAATAAATTTCCAAATTATGTAAAAATCTAAACATTTTTAGTCTTTACTAAACCCGTGTCATTTCTTAAATCAATAAAAAGGTTAATTCATTACAAAGAATCGAAAATCTTGCTCCCAAATATTTTAATATTTATTTTAACTAAACATTTTTAAAATGAATCTTTAAAAGGAAAAGCCATATCTTAGGGATATATTAAAACATTTAAAGACATAAATATTTCCACATCAAAATTGTAATATTTGAAAATATTAATTTGATGTAGTTTTATTATAATTTTTGTTATCATGCCATGTAAAAAATGTCATCAAATCTTATATTGATATTATAATATTAATATTATATTTCATATTAATATTAATATATTATAGTATTAATATTAATATTATTAAATTTAATAACTTTGGATTAATGCAATATTAAATTTAATATAATATTCAATTTGTTATATTAGATAATATGATAGAGGTGGAGAGATAGGGCGGATGACAAGGGAGAGGAGGAGATACAATGAAGGAGAGGGAAGAGGATGAATGAAGAGAGAGAGAGAGGAGTGAGAGAGGGAGAGAGCGGTAAGAGAGAGGGGGGGAGACACAAAGATGGAGGGGGGAGAGATAGTGACAAGGTTGGAGGGAATATAGAAAGGGAAAGAGATAGTGATAAGGTTAGAGGGCAGAGAGAGAGGAGAGAGATAGTGAAAATATTAGAGAGCATAGAGAGAGAGAGAGTTGGGGGGAGAGAGGGGGGGGTAGGAGAGAAAGGGAGAGAGGGGAAGGACTAGAGAGAGGAATTGAAAGTGAGGATGAGAGAGAGAGGGAAATTGAGATGGAGATGGAGGGGGAGAGAGGGAGTGAAGAAGAAATACATAAAGAGAGAAAAGTGGAGAGAGATAGAGAGATATTGTGTATGTTTTGGGGTGATATTGAGAGAAAAATGAGAGATGGAAACAAGGGGGGAGAGATAGATAGATATGGAGAAAGAGTGTATATGCTTTGAGGGTGATATAGAGAGAGAGAGGAGAGTAGAGGGAGATAGGGATATAGATGGGAGGTGAAGAGAGGGAAGAAGAGATAGATAGAGAAGGGGAGAGAGGGAGGGGAGATATATATGGAGAGAGAGAACGTGTGTTTTTTTTTGCGGGGGGTTGAGATAGAGAGTCAAAGGAGGAGAGATGAAGGGAGATATAGATATAGATGGAGGGGGGAGGGAGGAAAGAAGGTTTCTTGCACAAGATGCATTGATTTCAGTGTAGATGATGACTTATAATCCTATTTTATTGCTTGCACTAGATGCATTGATTTCAGTGTAGATGATGATTTCTAATCATATTTGATTGTTTTCACTACATGCATCGATTTCAGTGTGGATGTTTATTGCTAATCCTATTTGATTATTTTCTCTAGATGCATTGATTTCAAATGTAGATGATGATTTCTAATCCTACTTGATTGCTTGCACTAGATGCATTGATTTCTAATTATATTTGATTGCTTGCACTATGTGCATTGATTTCAGTGTGGATGTTGATTTCTAATGTTATTTGATTGCTTGTATTACACACATTAATTTCAATGTAGATGTTTTTTTTAGCCCTATTTGATTTCTCGCATTATATATGTTGGATGTTATTAATCTTGAGATTGTATATTATTAAAAATACTTTTCAAGATTAGATGGAGGGGAGAGAGAGGAAAGAATAATTCTTGCACTAGATGCATTGATTTTAATGTAGATGTTGATTTGTAATATTTTTTTATTTCTTGCACATGATGCATTTATTTCAGTGTACATTTAGATTTATAATCCTATTTATTTTCTTTCAATGGATGCACTGTTTTTATTGTATATGTTGATTTCTAATCTCATTTGATTTCTTGCATTAGATGCGTTGATTTCAATGTAGATTTTGTTTTGTAATATTATTTGATTGCTCGGGTTAGATGCATTAGATGTTGTTAATATTGGCGTTATTAATTATTAAGAAAAAATATTTTCAAGATATATAGTAATATCTAAAAGGACACTATTAAGAATTAATTAGTTGTCAAAAGTTGTGATACCTAGAATTAAAATGAAATAGATGTGCATAATCAATCCTCCTTCAAAGTGAAAATTAATCCTTGATAAGATCGTCTCCCTTCTACATCACCAACAAATTAGTAATAGACAATTATATATATTCAAAATGTAGTCAAAATTACATATATTGAAAATTACTAATAGATAATTGCATATAATAATGTATTCATAACATTTATAAGAGGAAAAAATATATTTATAAACATTCAAAACAAAACAAAATAGCCTTGAAGGAGATGTGATAGTTGTTTGGAGAAACAAATAATGTAAATATTTTATAATTTTAGCCACTCATTAAAAAACAATTCAAAAATATATTATTTCTTGACTTTGTTGAATAGACTATAGATAAAAAAATCATCAAAATATTATTGAAGGGAAATAAATTATTTCAAACATTAGCAAATAAAAAAATTATTTCAAGAGTAATCTTGATGCAATAAATTATTAAAACTACTCTTCAAGATATATTTAGTAATACCTAGAGCAACATTATTGAGAATTAATTAGTTGTTAGAAGTTGTGATACCTAAAATTAAATTAAATAGATGTGCAATATCAATCCTCCTACAAACTATTGACAAGATTGTCTCCCTTCTTCATCACCAACTAATTACTAATAGAAAATTACATACACATATAAAAATATAACACAACAAATGTAACATTCACAAACATTATCATCCAAATCCAAACAAAAACACACAAACCACTGAAAGCATCCAAACAAAGATGTACAAAACATTCAAGGCAATCAACACAAACTAAATTAAAGAAGAGAATGATATGGTCATGCCAAGAAAAGAAAACATAATGTGAATTTTGAAGTTAATATCAAACATATACATAATAATGATAATGTAAAAATGTGACATTGTTTCCCTCAACTCGAATCAGCTTAGATCAATCTGACACTGGATCTATCATGCACCGAGGTCAAAACCTTTCCTCAAATTCTACAATCCGAAAAGAAGGTTTGCACCTTAAGGGATTTGATCCCTCTCAGAGAATGATAGATCCAGTGTTAGATGGATCTAAGCTGTTTTGTTAGATACATGTGCAGTCTCAAAAAAAAAATTGTTTCTATTCTCATCCTTAGATTCTATGTGGTAACCCAAATGATCCACAATGCCAAGCACTTTTGCTTCCCTAGACACCAGGGAGTGACAATGTATAATGATGTCCCCAACAAATTATCTATAATTTGGATTGTAAGGCAACTCATACACACTTACTAACTCCTCTCCATCAAATTTTAGTGTATCTTATGGACAATCCACAACTTTCAACCACCTTAATTTTTCTTTGCATTCTTTTGAATCCATATTTTTCACGATTCCCACTCATCTTGATTCAGAAGCCTCGCCGTCATCATCATCTGAACCTTTGTCCAATACATATTTTTCAGGAAATTAGTCATGATCCCTAGCATCAACGATGGGAATCAAATTTGTAGAATCTATACCATATGTACTTGTACCATCTTTCCATATCACATCTACCCTGGTCCATTTATTTCCCACAAATGCCTCCAATCAGGAACATTAGCTTTTATGTGGGCAACAGTGTCATATGTGGCAGGCGTAGTAACTTCTAACATTCTCTTTTCAAATGCAGGAAGCAGACACCAGTCGCCAGTGTATGAAAAATAGGACAATAGTTGTAGCTCTTTAGGGTCTTGTTTCTTCGCAAGAGTGACAGTTAACTGAGAATTGCAATCAATAATTGTTGCAGCAATCCAATCGATGTAAAATGATCCCACTTCCACATTACATATTGTACCTTCCTTGTTATTTTCTTCCATGTACCACACAACCATCGAGAATTCTTGAAAACAGTCGATGAACTGCCCTCGACATGCTGCCTTGGAAAGGAAGCATAATGGAGATTGTTGAGGATTAGAATAAGGCAGTCAGGGTTGACCTTTATTGGTTTGCATTTTGATTCATCATCAAATAACACAATCACATTATAAGCCACTTCATCCACTCTTCCCACCCAAGTCCATGAATGACATAATCATCGTGCACAAACACCCTTATTCGTTAAATATCTCTACTGGAAACGTTTCTTATAGCATTAAATGATGTGGGAGTTAACAAATCTACTATAACATCCATGTTAACCATTATGCCTCTCTGTCCAAATGGATCTAAAGTTATTGCCACAATATCACCTTAGAAAAATTTCCTATTAATCACCTCAATCTCATCGACTTTCTCTATACTCTCTGAAAAATTTGTCCAAAAAATCTATGCAGAGTCTTCTAGAATAAACTTGTCTTCATCCTCATCCTCACTATATCATCCTCATCTTAATCAAAATCATCTGCAATTTTTATTACAATCCAAATTAAACCTTTGTGTTGTACATATTGGACTATGTCTTCTATGTGCATATGTACATCATATTGCTTTGTTGAATCTCAAATAGATTTTTCTTCCCAAAATCTTGATAATGTCATCGTGCGGTTCGCATCGAAACTAGTGTCTCTGATGCATCATTAGTAGTTGAGTTGTATGTGGATTTGATGCATGGTTGACTTCGTTCTAGTATGTGTCCTCCATTTCAATTCTTGATAGTGAATTTCTGAAAGAGAAAGCAATAGTCAGGACTCCATTGCACACAGTCAATGTGATTATATAGCCAGGACTCGGGACAAAATGAAATAACTTGACTCTGATATGCAAAACTTTTCTTTCGGAAAATGCGATTTGACTCTCTTTCTTGTAATAAGTGTTAGGATGTGCTTTGTTTGTGCCAAGTCTCACCTCTTTATAGGTCACCATGGGGACATCAACTATTTGTATGGGGTGCATGTCATCCCCTAACAGTTTATTTAAAAATAGTAAAATAATAATTATATTTACATAGTCGAAAATATATAATAATAATATATGTTTTTAAATGTATCTAATAAATAAAATATTTTATTTTCTATTTTAACTTTACATTAAATTAAATATTTATATTCATAAAATAATAAAAATAATATTTCTATTAGCATGATAGTAATGGGGAGGTAAGAGCAGGAGGGGTAATATATTACTCCGATGAAGAAATTGAGACTAAATTTACATGGGTTGAGAAGGTCTTCCAATAACCAAGCAGAAGCCTTAGCTCTCTGACAAGGCCTAAAGTTAGCTTTAGAGAGAGGTATTCACCAATTTAGATGGGTTGAGACTCGGTGTTAATCATCCAAAAATTTCATAAAGTCAAATACGTCATTGAGAAAGATCTATCTCCATTGGACGTTCAAATTATAAGACAAATTCAAAATTTTGATATTATATCCTTTTACCACATTAAAAGAGAGAATAATTAGAATGCATACAAGCAAGCCAACAAAGGTGCTCATCTTGAGCAAGGTGTTCTTCTTTTGGATCAAGGCAATCTAACCTTCCATTTCATTCCATGAAGTTCAGATGGCATAATCTTATGGAGGTGGTGGATACATTAAACCATAAGTTAATTTGGTATAACCGGGCCCCAATTGTTGACATGGTTTTAATTATTATTATAAATGAGTCATCAATGATTCCCTCGAAGTGACGACTCTCGATATTGTCAATGCTGGCATAGTGCCCTCCCAGTGGTTAATGGAGAAAGTATTTGTCACCATCAAGGACAAATTTTGTCATCCATCATGTGAATTCACCTCAAGACATAAAATCCACGAGTCTAGTACTCCATTCCCTTCTATGGGAGTAAATGTGGTAAGATTGAACATTGGGTGAAGGATTTGTTGCATGATTTCAGTGAAATCAAAAGGAAAATGAGGTTCAAGGGCATCCAATGTGATACGATGGAAGTGGGGAAGGGAAATGGAAACATTTCTAGTTATAAATTGTGCTTGATAAGGATGGAGCTACTTAGGATTACAATGAAATTTCATTCATTTGAAATTATGGCCTCTCTAAAAAATGAAGGCGGTGAAAATCTCAAGATGGTTCAGTGTGTGGTTACGGTAAATGATAACCTTATCAAATTGGACGGAGTTGGGGAGCAGGTGGTGTTGGAAGCACAGTCAAATTTCTCTATAATAATGTGGTAGTTAGAGGCATTGTGGGAAGATATGGAGCGATTCCAGTTAAGGGTGGAAAAATTGACCACCAAAGTTGACAATATTGGTTCAAAGGTTGATGGAATAGAAGTGACAATGTAATCAGACGCTTTAGGCATCCTTAAAGAGTTCTTCGGACTGCAGGATCATCCCTCTCCAAGTGCTCTTGAAAAAGATCTGCCAGGCGAGCCTAAGGAACAGATCAACCCAAAAATTCCAACGCAGTCATTGGGGGAAAATGGGAATGTGATGCTAACAACAGTCCACCAAGAATGTAGAATTTTGTTGGAAACTTCCCTCTTTTTTAAATGTTATGTAAATTAGCAGTATTTAGTGGAATATTTTGAAGAATATATAAGATCAATCATGTCAAGGGTATATTTGGGTATAGGCAAGGTAGTAATAGAGTGTTTTTTGAACAATTATGGAACTTAGTAGATGATGAATAGTCCATGTATGTAAGGGTACTAGCTCGTTTACCAAATTGATCAATACAAGCTACTTGTTTCTTTAAAAAAACACAATAGTAATAATAAAATATTTTTTTAATGTCAACTCAATGAATTTTAATTTCAACAATATTTGTATTATCAAAACAATAAAAATACTACTTATATTAACAAAATAGCAAAATATTAATAATAAAATAAAATTTTAATGCTGGCTCAATAAATTTTCATTTTCATTTTCATTTTATATTAAATTTATAAAGAAATAAAGTAATTTTTTTTTAAGGTTGGTTTATATTTGCTTTTTGAGATGTGTAATTCCTTCTCTACTTAATATGAAATTGACACATGACATTTAAAACCTAATATGAAATTGACACATGCCATTTAAAAAATAATATTGATATTAGAATCTAGGTTGGTTTATAGTTTCTTTTTGAGATTTGTAATTCCTTCTCTACTTAATATGAATTTGACACATGACAATTAAAAAATAATACTGATATTAGAATAGTATAAAGGAGAAACATATTTCATTATGTATTTATATGAAAGGTGGTGTGTGTGCAGAAAAATAATAGTATTTCATTATGTGTTTAGCTGACATTATTGTTACATATTTGTGAAATTTGGGTGCATGGACATATATGGTATGGGATGGATTCAAGAGTCTTTCCCACAATTTACCAATATAGTCTTTGTATTATGATGTGTTTTTCATTGGCTAAGTCAAGAAATGGGGTTTTATGCACTCTCCATCTATGAGGTGAAATCAAGGGATTTTATCTACATCTTGCATGAGTAATGATATTGGATTGTGGTTCATCAATAGGAGAACATTTCAATATTCACAAACCTTGAAATTTCCAATAATGTTACTTAATATTTTATTTAACTTGGTAGCAAATATTATGGTTTATTACCATAAAAGTGCCACAACCCTATGTAATCAACAAAAATAGACATTGTTTCCCGCCCTCCCCCACCCCCCCGGGGAAAAATTGTAATTTCCATTATGATAAAAGATGAAAATTACATGTTGTATGGTTCATAGTTCATAATTCAAAAAATATTATTGGTATCAGAAGAATCAGTTCTATCATCCTAGCATACAACAAAATATGTACATCATGTTAACAAAGTTCTGGAAATATAATCCAGTATATGGATGTTTGTAATGATATCAAATATGAAGATCATTTGTGTCAGTGGTCCATAAGTGCCAAAAAGGATCAAGAAAATATGATCAATCATGTGTTACTGCATCTACCTATTGATTGTCCATGAATGGTCAACTATAATATTGGTACTGGATATTGTTGTTGTTGTTGTGGTCCATAAGTGCCTTCTTTGGATAATTGATCTGAATTATGGTTCTGCTCCATGTAAATGTGATGAGAAGAGAGGAAGTCAAAACGTGTCTTCAGGGGCATTACTTCATCCAATAAACTTCTGAGAGTGTGTGTGTGACAGGTGGATTGTGATGTGACCCAATCGATCACCAATTTTGAGTCACCGAAAATTTGTAGCTTGGTGCATTGTTTCTCAAGTGCAAATAGAAGTAGGAGCTTAAGACTATGTAATTCTGCAAATTTGTTGGTGCCTTGATCCAAACCAGCTTTTAGTTTGAAATAATGATGATCAGTAAGATATAGAACAACCCCTCCGCCACATGTTACCTACTGTGAGGATTCATCAAAATATTCTTAGGGGTGTGAGTGTTCGATGTTTTCCAATGATATGATGCAGGGGACAAAGGTGGTCTCATCTTCTGGGAGCAAGGAGTATATTTCTAAGACATGTGTCACTATTCTATCTGAGCAAAAGGGAGAGTCATGAAAAAAAATTCATTACACCCGATCCATATTCCTCAGCACACAAGCAAAGGTATATTTTTGAGCTTATTTGATGATGTTCTGTTCCACTAGTGAACCCATGCTTGTGATATGGATCTACCTTGCCATATATTCGATAAAGAGAGACTGTGATAAATTAAATTCCATACCGTGGAAGCCATTTCACATGACAGAAATAAGTTCTATGTGGATTATTTAGATTGTCAACATAAAGAACACCAAGAGGGGTTGTGAAAGGCTCGTTTCTTCAAATTTTCTCTGGTTGGCTATTTGTTTTCCATAATGCACCAAATTAATAAATGCACTTTTGGCAACCCCTTGAGCTTCCATAAATGTTTCCACCACCAGAAGGGCGAGTCGGGTTATCTTATGCCAATAGTTGTGAGGCAACCCTCTTTAGGAGTGTAAGCACCATGTTTAGAGAGAACCCACAATAATTCATCTTCAGGGTTAGTTAATATGGTGTGAAACGAGGACAGAGATCTAGGATAATTTCCCCATACTTCTTTCCATTATCCAGGGATCTGAAGCTCCTCGGCAAAGAGCCAATGATGTACCTAGATATCTGATCTATCTAGGTCCCCAATCTGATTTAAGATTTGTATTTGGCCCTTACTAAGCATGCATTCATTTTAAAATCTCATTTCATCATGTCTTGTGTCAGTAAAGTCTACATGAGATTTGGTTATTCAAGGTCCCATTCAGTCACTAGGTTTAATTCCTCCAAGGTCCAATAAAAACACCATTCACTGCATAAGGCCAAAAAAAGCATGAGTGAAAGAAACAATATCCCTTTTTAATTCAAAGAAGATTTGAAAACATGTAACTATGGTGGCCAGAGCTCTAATCTTCATTCCAAAAGTATATGTTTTGTTTCAGATTGTAATTTTATTTCAAAAAGGGAGATGTAATAATTTTATTTATTTATGTAATTTTATGTTTATCATATGTAATAAGTCACTATTCCTAGTTGTTTACACAAACTCTATTGCCAATATCATCAAAAAAAGATTCAAAAGTAAATATTGCCAAAACTCCAGCATCATCCACCTGCAAAGGAAAAAGTCAGAAAGGAAATTAGCAAAGAGGTCAAAAAGGTGAAATGAAACATTAGAAAGTGGGTTCTAAATTCAAAAGATCAAATTCACTCAGCTATAAAGGACTTCTTGGCTTCAAACTCAGCTTCATTTGCCTCCTACCACTAATTGAGCAAACCCCAAGAGACGCTTTTTATAGTTTTGGGCGAAAATCAGCAAAACAGAGCAGGCATTGCACGTTCTCTTATCGCGTTGTGCATTCTCTTCTGGGGCTATGCATTTTCCCGGTGATGCGCATTCCCTTAAGGCGTTGTGCATTCCATTAAGGCGCTCTGCACTCTCCATTAGCACTACGGGTTTGTCTAAGAAGGCTACAGTCACCTCCTCAACTCCTCCAAAGTGCATTCAACCTCCAAACAAGTAAGTACCAGCTAAGGAATGTGTGTTTCTTCCTCCTTAAGTCACTCCCAAAATGTTTAAAGGTTTAATGGACGATTTGGTGTTTCTCCTATATCTAAACCCTAGATCTTCCCCAAAACTACCCTTGCACTCTCAATTCCTTTGTACACTCCCTTGCACCTTCCTTCCTTTTCCCTAAACCTTTTTATCCCAAGTACCCTCAAGATCTTTTGTCCCAAAACCCTAATTCCTAGGTTTCACAACAACCTAGGCTCCCAAACCCCCTACATTGCAAAAATTTTCCCCATCCCAAAAGCTATTATACTAATCCCTTATATCCTCTTCGATTACATGTATCCCTTCACCCACCTCCTTCATATTTACCCTTCCCCATTTCTTATTCCCAAAAAACCACATTCCAACTACCTTATACCTCCTAGGGTTTGATATTAAACACCATGGCAGAAGAGGAATACAAACCACACAGTGAGGAAGATGAAACAGATAGAAAAGAAATAGAGGTCAAGAAAATACACAAAGGAGGCAAAATACACAAATTTGAGCCCACAAATCTCAAGGAACTCTTGGCATCTATGACTGTGACATCCTTCAAATATCTAGGTTGTTATGATTTCTATGAGCAAGTTCAGGCAGTCCAACATCATCCTGCGTTGACTAGGCTCTTCATATCTAAACTCCAAGACAAGAAAGTCACTCTAGCAAGTATCACTTTTACTTTATCTACTGCCATTATATCAGCTGCCACCAGAGTCCCAAATGTTGGGGAGAAATGGTTTAAACAAGGTGATTTGGAGAGACATTATTATAAGCCTTATGTGAAACCAAGGTATCAAAAAGAAAGAAGGGGCTATTTTCCTTTTTCATACCTCCTTGACAGATATGCCCCAATGATGAAGATTATTATGAAATATTTTTCATGTGAAGGTAGATTTTCTAGGCTCTATTCTTATCACATTCGGCTTTTATTTCATTTCACTAGGGTAAAAATGCTCAATATACCCTACTATATTTTTCAGAGTGTCGAGAAGATGGCCTACATTGCCCAAAAGAGGGAGTATAAAGATCAAATGAAG
Organism: Pinus taeda; assembly: GCA_000404065.3. Taxonomy (NCBI): domain Eukaryota; kingdom Viridiplantae; phylum Streptophyta; class Pinopsida; order Pinales; family Pinaceae; genus Pinus; species Pinus taeda. The sequence goes on from APFE030085284.1 coordinate 23,032, forward strand.
AGTCTCTTTCATCATTCCCTCATTAAAATCACAATCATTTATCATCTCAAGGAACTCAACATTTCATGGAGTACCTTCATAGCTAATCCCATATTCACTCATTCATCTACTCAGAATGTTCAAAGAATCCCTTCATCATCTCATCCTTCCACCTCCATTCCTCCATCTCAGCCAATAGATCATTCATCCTCATCTAATGAATCAGCCGCATCATCACCTCCATCATCACCATTTCATGAGCATATTCATTCACCTAACAGAGATGAAATCAGAGAGCAAGAGCACATTGAACAGGGTGAGGTCATCAAGCTTAAAGGGGCTAATTTGGGCACTTCGACAAATACTTATCAAAGAGGACATAGGCAAGTGTTTTCCCCACAAATTGTGGGAGGGGCCTTGCCTTCTTCATCAGTAAAGCAGATACAGAAGGGCAAGGAAAATATGGCAAAGACATGGATCCAACAGCAGGAGAAGGACCTCCATGAGAGAGAGCAGGATTTTGACTTAGTTGACCTAAGTGAGCATGATGATAGTGAGAACACAAACATTCTCATCAAACAAAATGATGCACTCATCCTAGAGCTACGGGTCAACTTGTAGAGGGAAAAATACATCATCTCATATTATGAGCAGGAAAACAAGAAGTTTGAGACCAAACATGAGCTCATGGAGATTCAGCACATCAAGGTAAAGAGAGAGGTTGAAAAGGCTAAGGCTTTACTTGATGAAGCATATGGAGAATATAGTGACCAGCTGGAGGAACAGGTGACAAGAAGAAGGCCAAGGACAAGAGGCCTAAAAAGAGCATTGGAGCTAAAAAAACAAAAAGAGGTTGAACTAGCTAATGAGCTCACCCTAAATGAAAAATTTACCAAAATGATCAATGAGAACCAGGAGCATTGGCTTGAGAGGGTGAAAAACCATCTTGAAAAGCCCCTAGGCAAGGCCAAAAGAGACACTGACATGCAAAGAAATATGGCAAAGTATTATTTACGAAGAAACCAAATAGCAAGGGCAAAGCTCAAGGCCGCCAGAGCAAGAATTCAAGCCCCAAATCACCAAGAAGAGAAGTAGAAGCTTGATATACTTGCAGAGGCTTCACCCCATGCCTAGATACACCAAACATTAGCTCCTTAACCAATTTTGAAGAATCTTGGTTCATTTTTTGTAATATTGTCTTTCCTATCTTTTTTGAGGCAGTTTCATATCAGCTCCTTAGTCAAACGCGCAACACCTTAGGCACTATGAACTATTTTGAGGAACTTTTTGGAGGAATGGAAGCCACCAGTGGATTCATAAGGACCAAGACATCTAGGAAAACCATGTTTCCAGCCCTGGAATGCAAAACTAGCAAGTGAAAAAGGCAAAAAAAACTACCTAAAAATCATGTTTATGCATCATTTCTAGACCAGGAGTTGCGCGTTTGAGTAGTCTTGGGAGAATGGAGTTTTGGAGGGTCAAAATCAAGCCCATTTTTAAAACCAATGGAATTTTTGGAAACTATACACGATAAAATTTCCAATGAGATATCTTGGACTGACTTTGGACACCGAAAAGGTAGGCAAAAGTGGGTCTAAAGATGGCGCTGCGCGTTTGACAATTGGCCCAGTTTTTCACTGTTTCTCTCCAAATTTGATTTTTACCTATGGGAAATCAATGTTTTACTGATGTAATTGATGTGCTTGATGTAATTATTATGTTTTACTATTACCTAGGGTAATTATATTAGGTAAATGGCCTCCATGACTTGTAATGAATCAGTTCACTTAAGTTAGGGATGATTCACTTTGACCACCCTACACTCTAGCTATTAGTTTAGTTTTTGTTGTAATTGCTCCTCCTCTCATGGATTCGAACCCTGAGGCTAGGATGAGTTGGTTTTGAGGCCTATATCATGTAATATTTCAGTCATTCTACAGGTTGGACTCAATTGGATGTTGTACTAGTGTTTTAGACTTTGGCATGGAATATATTGGATGAGTTGCATCTTTTTTGGTGGGATTCTTGTGGCATGCTATTTTGACATTGTTTCTTCTTTAGTTACATGTGTGTGAATTTTTTGTACCTTTCATGATCCATTTCACTTCTAATTATGTTTTATTTTCAATTTTTGATAAGTAGAATACATCTTTTATGCTCTGTTTTGTGAAAATCATCATAATTTGTTTAATTTCTTCAGTTTAAAAATAATTCATGATTTCCATGCTCTTTTTAGCATCTCATCAGTCTAAACCATTTCATCACTATACTACAAATTTTTAAAGTAACTTTCCTACCTTGCCCCATCAGATGTCTGCAATTCTAATTCTTGTTTCCTTGACCTAGCTCACTCTCTGACCTAATTCACTCATCCAATGACTACCCCAATCAAATCAAATCAAACAAACCCTAAGCTACTATATCTAGCATAAAACCCTAATCCATCCAACCCTCTTGGTTGTGATCCTTTAGAGAGAGCCCTCTCTGACTTGGTAGGGCTAGCTACCAAGTCAAAAGGTTGGTCTGTGCTTACCTCAGTTGGACTCTTCCTCAGCCTTAGAGATCCGAAGGAGTGATAACATACTAGCGTTGTTGTTGGGGAACGAAAGGTTCATTTTCCCTGGGTGTATAACTAGTTATCATTCAAGTTTGGTCTTATGGATGATGGGACTAAGCTTCATAAAGGCTGATTCCATAATTGCATTGTCAAGATTGTAGAGTTGGCCTCGAGGAGACAAACAAGGAAAAATTATACATCTTAATCCAGTTGACTTAGTCAAAGAGAATCAGAGCTTGTTCAAAAATAAAATAGGGTTACAAGTCACAAGTTCAATCAGACTTCATTCCATTGGTAAGCTCTCAATCCTTACCAATTTAACATTTCTCTATTGAAGTCTTTCCTTTGAAGATATCTTCGTTCAGCTCAAAGTCCTAGGTCTTTTACCTCACATTGTCTGTGATCTTGTTAAGATACTATCTCCATAAAGATATGCCAGGTCAAACCCTGACCCAAATCCTCATTCTCCAGTTGATGATCATGAAATATTGTTAAGAAAGCGTAAAGTCCTTTTTCTCGAGACTGAAAACACAAAATTGGAAAGGACCACTTCCTTACCAGATCAGATACTTAGTATTGAGGATATTCCTTTTGACATTAAAGTTGAGCTATCCCTATTTCATTCGAAGTCTAAGTATTTTATTATGGAGGAAGTATTTGATCCCATAAAGTTTGATTCATACCTACTTGCCTCAAAGTTCTTGTTTAATCAACCTTCTGCTACATCACAGTCTTCAAAACTTTAGCACGAGGTTTGGTCTAATTTTGAGAAACTTCAAAGCCTAGCCGATCAATTACAAATTACTACAGAAAAAGCCTATATCCAATATCAACTTGAAATCTTATCTTCTACCATACCCCTTACTACACCTCCGAAAACATCCATATCACCACCTCCATCTTCATCCCAGCCAAGTCAACCCATTGTAGTTCCCATTCACCCTTCCCCAAGAGTCATGGTGAGATTTTCACCCTTAGTATTACCTTTTCAGTTGGCATATTTAATAAGACCTATGGCCAAAGACTTCCTCTATTTGATGGCATCGCGGGAATCACAACACAACAACATATTGATAAGATGGTTGATTTCATTGACGTAGAGGAGGTTGATGAAGATGATGCTAAAATGAGACTAATGTCCCAAAGTTTTTCTGAAGATGTGAAAAAGTGGTTTTGTGGTTTGGCAGCATGCTCTATCGATAATCCTCAAAGGTTAAATGAGTTTTTCTTAGCTAGGTGGTGGGAAAAGAAGAAAACCATTGCATATTTTGGCGGAATACAATACATTGAAAAGGAATCCTAATGAGATGGTTCAGGAGTTCACTATAAGGTTTATTCATATCTATAATTCCATTCCAGATAACATGAAACCTCCACCCAATTTGGCACTTCAACATTACCCGGATGCTTTTGATCCAGGGATGGCTTATCAACTAAGGGAAAGAGATCTTGCAACTCTGGAAGAAATCAAAAATAATGTGGTAAGTGTGGAAGCAAACTTGATGATTAAAAAGTCTCAGTTGAAACATGAGAAACCGGAAAAGAAAGTAACCATCAAAGAAGAACCATCTTCTTCCACCAATCATAAACTAGATGCATTGATCATAAACATGGAGAGAATGGTCGACCAGATGATAAATTCAAATAGACCTTAGGAACCACAAGTTAGAAATCCGAACTTCAAAAACCAGCAGCAACCTCAGTACAGGATAAAACAGAGAGAATAGAAAGCTTCTGAAGCATCAACATCTCAGTAGCCAATTCAAACACCCTTACAGTAGAACTATGTTCAAGGAGTGTTTGATGATGAAATAGACCTGATTGTTGAGGCAAATCACTTCTTTAGGGAAGATTACCATCCCATTTTCTTGACTAAAAATGAGAAGTATGTCGAGGAGATGGAGAATCCTAAGGATGAAGACTACATACTGGCAAATGACAATGCATTGGAAACTCAATTTGATGATTATCAAAGAGGATACTTAAATGCACTCAGCTCTCAGCAAACGCAATATTCCTTGAGAAATATAGATGTCCCAATCACTCCCATTCAGAAAAGGACATCATAGCAAAAGAATACCCAACCAAAAATAAATCCTCAATGAAATCAAAGCAAAGGTAAAGCGTTGGCAGAAGCTAACCAAAGAAAAGTAAATCAAGAATCTACAAGCAATCCAAACAAAGACCATGACAGTCAGAAGAAGGATCAGACACCAAGAGATCTTCCCGAGAAAAGAGACATCATCCAAAAAGAGGTAGACAAATCCAGCTCATTGAATTTAGAAATTGAAATTTCAAAGTTGAAAGTGTCAATCCATCTTACTGAATTTGTCAAAAATAGCCATTACAAGTTTGATATAGTTAAAATGCAGAAATTTGATCCTATGTTTGACATGGTTAATATTGAATATGACTAGCCTGAATTAATTTTGGTCTAGCCATAGATGGTTAGTCAGGAGATAGTGATGTTCCTCCATTTTACCTAAGTTTAAGAATCCATCAGTACATTCTTCATAACTCCATGCTTGACTCCAGATCGTCCCATAATCTAATTCCCAAAGCCATCATGGAAATGTTGGCTCTAGATATAACTTGTGAGTACCATGACTTGTACTCTTTTGATTATGTTAAGGTTCATTTTCTTGGTCTAATTAAAGATTTGGTACTATCCCTGGACCAAATCCCGGCAAAGACTGTTTTAATGGATGTGGTGGTAGCTGACATACCACCACGATTTGGGATGTTATTGTCAAGATCCTAGGGAGAAAAACTAAGAGGCACACTGTAGTTAGACTTCTCCTATGCCACCATCCTGATTTTTGGGCAAATGAGGAAGTTGTATAGAGAAACCAAAATGAAATTCATGATAACTAGCAAGGAGAAACCTAATAATCATCCTATAAATGTTGTACATATAAATTTAGAGTCATTGATTTTATATAATCATAGTGGACTAAACGATGTAGATAGTCAGCTTGTGGAAATTAAAGATGTACCAAAGATTTTCAATTGTATAAGGACAGTTTCAGATCAGGAAAAAGAAAGGTTGCCAAGTTCATCAGAATAGCCATTAGAGAAGGTAATGGAAAATTTAGAACAATCTGAAGAGAAAGTTTAGAAAATTGAACCAAAACAGAAACAAGATGTACATCCCTTGGAAGAGGAACATGGCCTTTGTACCATGGACTTTGATGGTGCTTCTTGGGAAAGATGGAGCAAGTATTGGCATTTGGGTTCGAAGTCCACATCATCAGCAAGGTGAACTCCCTCATAATGTTATATTATGCTCATACAAGTTAGCTTTTGATTGCACTAACAATGAGGCGTAGTATGAAGCGTTAATCACAGGTTTAAAGACCTTGAAAAGGTTAGGTGCACAAAAAATTTCAGCGTATGGTGATTCAAAACTTGTGATCAAGAAAGTTAAAGGTGAATATCAAGCTCACCATCCACGAATGAAACAATATAGAAATTTGGTTTTAGATATTCTTAGGATGTTTCCTGAATATACACTTTTAGTTGTACCAAGGAGTCAATATGTTATGGAATATTAATTAGCTATAGTTGCAAGCAATTTCAAAATCCCCATTTTTTAAACAAGTTTGAGATTCATGTGAAGCATCGGCCCTCTGTTCCTGACAACTTGAGATATTAGCAAGTATTCTGGGATGACAAACATGTGAATAACTTTCTTCATAGAGAATGAGAGTTTGAAAATTGTTCTAAGGATGAAGTTTATGACAAAGATGATCAAGTCATCGAGGCAGCTCAAGTTGATATACTACAGCTGAAGGATAACAATATTCTGAAAGGTCTTATACCTTTGGAAGAATTGTTTGATCAGGATGATGTAGCAAGGAAGCCTACATTAGTACCTACTGAGAAAGGTGTGGAAGACACGAACATTGGAACAATAGACAAACCAAAAATGATCAAGTTGTCCAAAACATTATCTCTCGAGGTAAAAGAAAAATATATTCATTTATTGTCTGATTTTTTTGATGTTTTTGTGTGGGATTATGCAGACTTAAAGGAGTATGACAAGAAAATAATTCAGCATACCATCCCTAGTAAGCCTAATCAAAATCCCTTTAGAAAAAAGTTAAGAAGGATTAACCCCAGTTTGCTTCCATCCATAAAGAAAGAAATTAACAGACTTTTCAAGGCAGGCATCATCATTCCCTTTAGATTTTCTGATTGGATGTCAAATCTAGTCCCGACGAGAAAGAAGACCGAATAAATTAGGCTCTGCATAGACTTCAAAATTTAAACAAAGTATATCTAAAATATTATTATCTGCTTCTCAAAATGGACAATATCCTTCAGGGAGTTGTTGGCACTTCCCAGCTGTCACTTTTGGATGGCTACTCTGGTTACAATCAAGTTTTAGTGCATGAAGATATTCAAGACAAGACAACATTCACCACACTTTAGGGCACATTCAAATATGAAAAAATGCCATTTGGTCTCAAAAATGCAGGGGCCACTTTTCAGTGTGCCATGGACATAACCTTTTCAAATGAAAATATGTTTTCTTAGTTGTATACTTAGATGATGTAACCGTATTTTCAGATTCAGATGATGAACATTTGCATCATTTAAGAGTAATTTTTCATAAATGTAGAAAGTTCAAGATCTCTCTCAATCCAAAGAAAAGTATATTTTCTGTGGAGGAAGGCAAACTTATCAGCCACATCATTTCGAAGGATGGCATCCAGATTGACCCTTCACAAGTAGAAGCCATACAACAAATTGAATTCCCTCGCAGCAAGAAATAAATCCAAGCATTCAATGGTAAGATGAATTTCTTACGCAGATTTATTCCTAATTTGGCTTAACATCTTAGAGAAATGACCAATATGTTGAAAAATGATAATGAGGTGAAGTGGTCTGAAGAAGCCTACAAGTCCTTTCATGCAATAAAGCTTGCCTTAACCATTTCCCCTGTTTTAATCAACCCTGATTACTCCAATGATTTTATTATATTTTCATTTTCTTCTGAGCATACCATGGCAACAATACTAATGCAAAAAAGGGATAAAACTGAACTGCCAATAGCATTTTTCAGTTGCAACATCATGGATGCAGCCCTTAAGTACAACATCATTGAGAAATAGGCCTTGGCTTTGGTAAAGGCAATCAAAGATTTCAGAGTTTACATTTTACATTTGCATACTCTTGCTTATTTTCCTAATGCAGCGGTAAAAGAAGTTCTTGTGCAGAATGACCCAGAAGGTAGGAGAGGTAGATGGATAGTGGCATTATTAGAATATGATCTTGAGATCAAGGCTACCAAGTTGATTAAGCGTCAAGGCTTAGCCTAATTCATGGCCAAGACAAACCTTCATACTCTAGATATCAATCTTGTAGTAGCATTGTCCGAAAATCAAAAAGAAGTGGATCTCATTCAAGTATCTGAAATCTTTTTATCATCCCCACAATATTTTGATATTATTTATGTGCTTCAACATCTAAATCCCCCTCCAGGCATGTCTAATGCTAAGAGTAGGTCATTGAAGTTGAAGGCTTCCAAATATTGTATCATGGACAACACACTTTATTGGAAAGATATTGGAGGTGTGTTGTTGAACTGATTGATCGAATATGAGACCAAAGAAGTAATAAATGACTTCCACAAAGGAGATTGTGGGGGCCACTTGTACTAGAAGACCACAGCCAACAAAGTACTAAGAGGGGGTTACTATTGGCATACACTTTTTGCAGATATCTACAAGGTAGTGATGATTTGTCACGAGTGTCAAGTTTTCCAAGGTAAAAGAAATCTTCTTCCTTTGCCTCTACAACCTATATCAGTTAAGGCACCTTTTCAACAGTGGGGCCTAGATTTCATAAGTGAGATCAATCCATCATCATCCGCACAACACAAGTGGATATTGACAGCTACATACTACTTTACTAAGTGGATCGAAGCGATCCCAACCAAGCAAGCAACAGATTCAGTTATCATTCAATTTTTAGAAACCAATATCTTGTCTCAATTTGGTTGTCCTAATAAGATTATCACAGACAATGCGGTAGCATTCAAGTCCAAAAAGATGACTGAGTTTTGTGACAAATACAACAATAAGTTGGGACATTATACAACATACTATCTGCAAGGAAATGGTCTGGCAGAGTCCTCCAATAAATCCTTAATCAATATCATCAAGAAAATGTTGGAGGCCAACAAAAAGAATTGGCACAAAAAGCTAATCAATGCATTATGGGCAGATCAGGTGAGTAGTAAGAAATCTCTTGGGCTTTCTCCTTTTCAGATTGTGTATGGTGTAGATACTATTTTTCCCTTGGGCTTTCTTTATTCAAAGGTATCACCACATTGGACCCCAGTTCAAAATGTGGTGGCAATGCCACCCATAAAATATACGCTGCAAGGGGGGTGGTTGTGACCTTTGGGAGTCGCCCCTGGTGGGTGATTGGGGGAAGTGCCCCCGAAGCTAAAAATAGATGTAAAATTGCCTTGTAAAATTTTGTAATTCCATAGTCAATCTGGGTCGTTCATTAGGCGAAGATCTGATGGTATAATTTATGTTAATTTAGGGTTTTTTTTCCCTAGAAGGCAACCCCTCGTTGTATATGAGGGAATTGTATGACGTCTATGTAGATCAATGTTCTAAGTGAGGAAAGAGAGAGGACATTGAGAGCGAAGAGGGAATTACAGCAGATCTGTTGTAGGTTGTATCTCTTCATTTTGCTGGATAATATAAAAGGAAGGAATGGAATTTTCTCCATGAACGTGGCCAAAATTGGGTGAACCACGTATATTTGTGTCTCTCTTGTTTTATGTGTTTTCTGTGTTTATGTTTCTACAATATATTTTATGTGTTCCATTGCTCTATAATTTATAATTTTCTAACAAGAAATTATGGTCATGAAATTGTTACAAGAAGTGGGAAGTGAAGAGAATGATATTCAGTTCCAGATCAATCAAATGATTCACCTACAACAGACACGGGATGAGGTGTTTCAAAACACTTCTAGGCTTCATGAAAGGATAAAGAGAATCTATGACTCGAAAACAAAGGAATATGACTTAAAAATTAGAGATGTGGTGCTTCATTGGGATGCTAGAAACGAAGACAAGGGTAATCATGGTAAATTTGAAAACCTATGGAAAGGCCCTTATCAAATTTCAACTTTCCGAGGAAAAATTTCTTTCTTGCTGGATGAGATGAATGGAGAACCAGGCTTAGGAGGACTAATCAATGGTAGGCTCATGAAGCACTATCTTTTCTTAATTGTCATGGTTTCATTGTACATACAGTTTAATTTTCTACAAGTGTGAAGTAGAAGATCACTAGAGTTCGGAGCCCAAAATGAAGGCCATGGAGCTTCACTGATTTTCTACCATTTTTAGTATTCACTCGTCAGTTAAGTAAGTCAGTTTGAGTTATTTGAGTTGTCATCATTTACTCATGCATTCCAGTTTAAGTTTTTGACCGTATTGGCCCATATGGTTAGGCACTTGGTCTACGGTGTTCTTGACACCTCCAAGGAGCTGCCATCCCCAAATAAGGCTGATGTTAGATTCAGTATTTTCATACTGCCATCAGTGATCAAAACTCCTCTTTTATATCAGATTAGTGTCCCATGTTGAAATTTTTATCATTCCACCTAGGTCCTCATGCAAAAAGTTACTCATTGATGGTAGCCCAAGTCAAAATCCCACTCCCCTCGAAAAACCAATATTTTTTGGCCCACATTCTTGTGTCTTACTGAGCATACATTCATTTTAAAATCTCATTTCATCATGTCTTGTATCATTCAAGTCTACATGAGGTCTGGTTATTCAACATCCCATTAGATCACTAGGTTTCATTCCTCCAAGGTCCAATAAAAACACCATTCACTGCATAAGGCCAAAAAAATCATGAGAGTGAAAGAAATAATATTCCTTTTTCATTCAAAGAGGATTTACAAACATGTAACTATGATTTCAAAAGCTCTAATTTTAATCCCAAAAGTATAAGTTTTGTTTCAGATTGTAATTTTATTTCAAAAGGAGAGATGTAATAATTTTATTTATTTATGTAATTTTATGTTTATCATATGTAATAAGTCACTATTCCTAGCTTTTTACTCAAACTCTATTTCCAATATCATCCAAGAAAAATTCAAAAGTAAATATTACCAAAACTCTAGCATCATCCACCTGCAAAAGAAAAAGTCAGAAAGGAAATTAGCAAAGAGGTCAAAAAGGTGAAATGAAACATTAGAAAGTGGGCTTTAAATTTAAAAGATCAAATTCACTCAACTATAAAGGACTTCTTGGCTTCAAACTCAGCTTCATTTTCCTCCTACCACTGATTAAGCAAACCCCAAGGGACCCTTTTTACAGTTCTGGGCGAAAATTAGCAGAACAAAGCAGGCGTTGCACGTTCTCTTCTGGCGTTGGGCATTCTCTTCTAGCACTGCTCGTTTACACGGTGTTGTGCGTTCCCTTAAGGTGTTGTATGTTCCCTTAAGGCATTATGAATTTGCATGAGGCATTGTGCACTCTCCACTGGCGTTGTGCATTTGTCCAAAAGGCTACAGTCACCTCCTCAGCTCGTCCAAAGTGTATTCAACCTACAAACAAGTAAGTACCAGCTAATGAATGTGTTTTTCTTCCTCCCTAACTCACTCCCAAAGTGTTTAAAGGCTTAATTGGAGATTTGGTGTTTTTCCTATATCTAAACCCTAGATCTTCCCCAAAACTACCCTTACACTCTCAATTCTTTTATACACTCCTCTGCACCTTCCTTCCTTTTCCCTAAACCTTTTTATCCCAAATACCCTCTAAACCCTTTGCCCCAAAACCCTAATTCCTAGGTGCCACAATGACTTAGGCTCCCAAACCTCCTACATTGCAACAATTTTCCCCATCCCAAAATCTATCATACTAATCCCTTATATCCTCCTCCATTACATATATCCCTTCACCCACCTCCTTCATACTTACCCTTCCCCATTTCTTATTCCCAAAAAAACACATTCCAACTACCTTATACCTCCTAGGGTTTGATATTAAACACCATGGAAGAAGAGGAATACAAACCACACAATGAGGAAGAGGAAACAGATAGAAAAAAACAGAGGTCAAGAAAATACAAAAAGGAGGAAAAATACACAGATTTGAGCCCATAGATCTCATGGAACTCTTGGCATCTCCTATGACTATGACATCCTTCAAATATCTGGGCTGTTATTATTTCTGTGAGCAAGTTCAGGCAGTCCAACATCATCCTGAGTTGACTAGGATCTTCATATCTAAACTCCAAGACAACCAAGTCACTCTAGCAGGTATCACTTTTACTTTATTTACTGCCATTATATCAGCTGCCACCAGAATCCCAGATGTTGGAGAGAAATGGTTTAAACAAGGTGATTTGGAGAGACATTATTATGAGCCTTACATGAAATAAAGGTACCAAAAAAGAAAGAAGGGGCTATTTTCATTTTTCACACCTCCTTGACAGATATGCCCCAATGATGAAGATTTTTATGAAATATTTTTCATGTGAAGGTAGATTTTCTAGGCTCTATTATTATCGCATCCCGCTTTCAATTCATTTCACTAGGGTAAAACTGCTCAATATACCCTACTATCTTTTCCAGAGTGTTGAGAAGATGGCCTACATTTCCCAAAAGAGGGAGTACAAATATCAAATGAAGAGTCTCTTTCATCATTCCCTCATTAAAATCATAGTCATTTATCATCTCAAGGAACTCAACATTTCATGGAGTACCTTCATAGCTAATCCCATATTCACTCATTCATCTACTTACAATGTTCAAAGCATCCCTTCATCATCTCATCCTTCCACCTCCATTCCTCCATATCAGCCCATATATCATTCATCCTCATCTAATGAGTCGGCCTCACCATCACCTCCATCATCATCATTTCATGAGCATATTCATTCACCTAACAGAGATGAAATCAAAGAGCAAGAGAACATTGAACAGGGTGAGGTCATTAAGCCTAAAGGGACTAATTTGGGCACTTTGACACATACTTATCAGAGAGGACATAGGCAATTGTTTTCCCCACAGATTGTGGGAGGGGCATTTCCTTCTTCATCAGCAAAGAAGGTACAGAAGGGAAAGGAAAATATGACAAAGATAGGGATCCAGCGGCAAGAGGAGGACCTCCATGAGACAGAGTGGGATTATGACTTAGTTGACCTACGTGAGCATGATGACAATGAGAGAAAAAGCATTGTCATCAAATAAAAGGATGCACTCATCTGGGATTTGCAGGTCAACTTGCATAGGGAAAAATACATCATCTCATATTATGAGTAGGAAAACAAGCAGTTTGAGACCAAACATGAGCTCATGGAGATTCGGCTCATTAAGGTAAAGAGAGAGGCTGAAAAGGCAAAGGTTTTACTTGATGAAGCATATGGAGAATATAGTGACCAGATGGAGGAACAGGTGCCAAGAAGAAGGCCAAGAACGAGAGGCCTAAAAAGAGAATTAGAGCTAGAAAAACAAAACGAGGTTGAACTAGCTAATGAGCTCACCCTAAATGAAACATTTAGCAAAATGATCAATGAGAACTAGGAGTATTGGCTTGAGCGAGTGAACAAACATATTGAAAAGCTCCTAGACAAGGCCAAAAGAGACACTAACATTTAGATAAATATGGCAAAGTATTATTGCCGAAGAAACCAAATATCAAGGGCAAAGCTTAAGGCTACTAGGGCAAGAATTAAAGCCCTAAATCACCAAGAAGAGAAGAAGAAGCTTGATATACTTGCAGAGGCTTCACTCCATGTCTAGCCACACGAAACATCAACACCTTGACAAATTTTGAAGACTCTTGGTTCATTTTTTGTAATATTATCTTTCCTGTCTTTTTTGAGGCAATCTCATATCAGCTCCTTGGTCAAACGCGCAACGCCTTAGGTATTGTGCACTTTTTTGAGGAACGTTTTGGAGGAATGGAAGCCAACAGTGGATTTATAAGGACCAATACATCTAGGAAAACCATGTTTCCAGCCCTGGAATGCAAAACTGGGAGGTGAAAACAATCAAAAACAACCTAAAAATCATGTTTCTGCCTCATTTCTAGACCAGGCGCTGCACGTTTGAGTATTCTTGAGAGAATAGAATTTTGGAGGCACAAATGAAGCCCATTTTGAAAACCAAGGGAATTTTTGGAAACTAGACAAGATCATTTTTCCAACGAGCTATCCTGGGCTCAATTTGGACACTGAGAAGGTAGGAAAAAGTGGGTCTGAATATGGCACTACACGTTTGACACTAGCGTTGCGCATTTGATAGTTGGCCCAGTTTTTCACTGTTTCTCTCCAAATTTGATTTTTACCTATGGGAAATCAATGTTTTACTGATGTGGTTGATGTGTTTGATGTAATTATTTTATTTTTTACTATTACCTAGGGTAAGTACATTAGGTAAATGGCCTCCATGACTTGTAATGAATCAGTTCATTTAAGTTAGGGATGAGTCACTTTGACCACCCTACACTCTAGTTATTAGTTCAGTTTTTGCTGTAATTGCTCCTCCTCTCATGGGTTAGACCCTTGAGGCTAGTATGAGTTGGTTTTGAGTCCTATATCATGTAATCTTTCAGTCATTCTACAGGTTGGACTCAATTGGATGTTGTACTAGTGTTTCAGACTTTGACATCGAATATATTGTATGAGTTGCAACTATTTTGGTGGGATTCCTGTGGCATGTTATTTTGACATTGTTTCTTCTTTAGTTACATGTATGTGAATTTTTTGTACCTTTCATGATCCATTTCACTTCTAATTATGTTTGATTTTCAAGGTGTGATAAAAAGAATACATCTTCTATGCTTTATTTTGGGAAAATCATCATAATTTGTTTAATTTCTTCAGTTTAAAAATAATTCATGATTTTCATGCTTTTTTTAGCATCTCATTAGTCTAAACCATTTCATCACTATACTACAAAGTGTTAAATTAACTTTCCTACCTTGCCCCATCATATGTTTTCAATTCTAATTCTTTTTTGCCCTGACCTAGTTCACTCTCTAACCTAATTCACTCATCTAGTGACTACCCCAATCAAATCAAATCAAACAAACCCTGAGCTACTATATCTAGCCTAAAACCCTAATCCATCCAGCCCTCTTGGTTGTGATCCTTTGGAGAGAGCCCTCTCCGGCTTGGTAGGGCTAGCTACCAAGTCAAAAGGTTGGTCTGTGGTTACCTCAACTGGACTCTTCCTCAGCCTTGGAGATCCGGAGGAGTGATAACAATTAACATGTTTCTCATGTCATGATTTGAGAATGAAGGCTAATCATGAAACTCTTGCTTAAGCATCGACCTTCCAATCCTGCGACATCTTGTCACAAGAAACACCATTAACCTTGAAAAACACTCATGCAAGAATATAGCTTCACGACGGCTTCCTTTTGCTTCTTCAAAGCAAAAAATGTCACATCATGGGAACATCACCATTTCCTCTTACATCTTGGTGTATAAACCATCGACTAAACACAAGTTGAAAAAACATGCTTCTTCAAACAACTGACTTTCAAGTCAAGCAAAAGTATGTACAACAACTTGACAATTTACAACAAGAATTCCACATTCTCATGAAACAATTCGTCACATCTCCCTTTCATCTTTGGAGACAAAATCAACTCTTCCAAGTCGATATAACATACATGTAACAATCAATCTACCACACAAGCTGACACTCATGCATGTGCAAATGATCAACATTCTCATGTTGACAACATACATGTTGACAAAGCAATCAACCAACACAAGTCAATCACTCATGCATGTTCAAGCACAACGAAACTATTAAAAATTCCACTGTTCACACACAAACGCTCATGCATGTATAACAATTCTCAACTCTCTCTCAAGTACAAGAAACCCATTGGTATGTATGAGTACTTAAAGAGCTGAAATGACCAAATTTGTTGCAATAAAATGAGTCAACATACTCCACTTTCGAACACCTTCCTGGTGTAAACATGCAAGTTCAAGAATGCAACATGCATGCAAATTTGTAGTTACAAATTTCCATCTTTGCTGCATCTAAGTGATTCAACATAACTCTAATTTTCCAACATATTTCTTCATGCAATATGTAGCATACTTTCAAGAGAAAATAAATTCATCCAAATAACAAGGAAATGCATCAATAAGGCAATATTTGCATCAATTATCAAAAGAAATGCAAGGCCTTAATTGGTTAAGAAATCTAACCATCTCTTTCCAAACCATTTCAATGGTGCTTCTTTCAACTGCACTTCATCATGTGTATCATCCTGACCCACATCAATTATGGAATCATATTTTCCATTCTTGCAAAAATCTCTCCCCACCTTCTTCAAATGTCATGGATGACTTGTTGGATGCAAAGTCCAACACTTGTCTACAAGATGACCTGCTTATGGCAATGAGTGCAAAATAATTGCTTCTTTTCGACATGGTTTCCATTATCCAATGGTCCTTTGGCTTTCCATCTCTTTCTTTTTTTAAGTTTCTTGTGTATGGTTATCCTCTTTCAACACCTCGAAACAGTATGGTTATTCAAACGACAAAAGGAACATGTAAAATTTCTCAAATCTTATGTGAAATTTACCATGTTTATCATAATCAAAAGAAACTTGATTAAAGGTAGATTTATACCTTGCACATTCACCTTTGTCACCTTCTTGAGGAGGTGAATTTAATGAGGTGGTGCATCTCTTCAGAATACCAACAATGGTTTCAATGACCTTAGAGTTTTCAACATCCTTTTGTTTTCCATTTCCACTAGTTGCATGCTTATGAGCATCTTCTTGCAAAGTGGGTATAAAACTTTTGCATTCCTCATGAACACAAACTTCACAAGATTGAGACAATGAACATGTAATGAAATTCCTTCTTGGAACACCTTCATGTGCCTCCTTGGCTTTGGATCATTCTCCATCATGTTGTCCATAACCAAGACCCAAATACCTAGGCCTTTCCTTGACAACAATTGGCTCAACTATGCCTTGTGCATGTTTGCCTAACCATTTACCTTCATAACCTATCTTCATCAATAATTTGGAACCTATTCCTCTATTGTGTCTTTCAAAATCACCAAAACATTCATTTTGAGAGGAAATTGAAGATAAATTTGAATTGCATACCTCATTTTCATGCACATACTTGGCTAGGGTTTCCTTGGCATCATGGAGTTGAATCTCCATCTCATGCATATTTTTAAGAAGCTTTTTCTTCTCCTCGCTCATGGACATTAACTCCTCTTGAAGCATAGTGTTCTCCTTCCTATGTTCATTCATCTCTTGCAACATATCTCTCATGATGATAAGCTCTTGCAACATCTCTAAATAAAAGAGTCTTGCTAAGGATGATGGATTAGAAACATCACTTTTTTAAGTTTCCATCACACTTGTAATGCATCAAAAAGATTCACAGAGCTTCAAAACGTTTCTCAACAAAGAAGCATCTCAAACCATTCAGCTTACACACATAAACTTGCACACAGTTAAATTATCCTTGCACAAATACAAAACCAATAGCTAGTTTTCTAGCTAACCTTAGCAAACCATCTCAGGGCTAAAATGAGCTAACAGTGCTCTGATACCAACTTGATTTGAATTTTGGGAAAACTTGTTAATGCTATGCAAGCTCCCTCATCAAAATTAACAAAAATGTGTTTAGGATCATCTCAAATTAACCAAAATGTGAGGAACCATGTGTCAAGTGTTGAGTGTATTTCATGAGAAATTTATGAGGTTAATTAGCTATTTAAAACACATATACAACAAGTAAAATGTAGAGAAGTAAAACACAACCACTCATAACACAAAACCGATAAAGGAGTTCACCCCTCCTCAGCTACATATCCTTGGACCTGCTTCAATGGTTAGGCCCTCTTTTGATTAATGGTCAATTCTCTGATTACATGCACCTACAGTGATCTAATGGCTTTGGACCTGCCTGCTCCATTGGATTCAGAAGACCTAAAAACTCCAAAAATTACTATACGAGCTCTACAATTGGACTTCAACTAATCTAGGCTTAACCTCCTCTCCTGGTGGTCCTAGGCTTCATTAAACTTCAACGTAGAAAATTTATGTACAAAAGTGCCCTTCTGCCTCTGAAACCTATTCCATTGTGTTCATAGCATTCAAATCATCTACGAGTGACTCTTTTCGAGCCAAAATTGGTCGAAAATTGAAGAAGTTATGATCTCTTCAGTTTTCCCTAGGAAAACTCCACTAAATCTGGAGAAACTCTAGTTAACCCTGCCAAATTTGGAGTAGCGCCAAATTTTTCAGACCCGCCAAAACTACCGCCAACTTAATCCTCATTTAATTAAGGGATAAACATGGGTTAATTAATGTTAATCTGCATTTAGCGTGTTAACCACGTGGTTAGTGTTAAGCATCAGTCTTTGGTTATGAGGTTGGTCATATGTGGAGGTCGTTGGCCCTCTCCTCCCCCAAACTCGGTGGCACTATCACATGAAATAAAAACTGCAACCTTAATATGTTAAGACCAATGGTTTTGGCATAGTAGTGGAGCGTGGGGCTTGTGCGGGTGAGGTCGCAAGTTCAATTATGCCGACCTACCAATAACATTTTACCATTGCACACCGATTCTACTAGGCCTTTGGTGAGGGACACATGGTGGCCTCCAGGCTTGCCACATGTCACCTTGTCATTGGTCCTCTCCTATCCAATGAAAAAATGACAACTCACCAAATTATCGACCAATCAAAAAGCACCACTTGGCATGACCTAACTAGCCATTAACTAAACCTTTGACCTACACAGTCACCTACCACGTCAGAAGTATGGACTGTTGACTGAGCAGTGATTGCACTTTTTTTTGCAAAATTCCTATGTTTGGAAAAGCAGACAAAAGTCCCTATCTTTCTCATAAGAACTCCGTTTTGAGTGGAACGAGTTGCGTTGGGATCGTATCGCCGAGACGAATGTGGTCATTCAGGTTTTGAGTGATTCTGAGCACTTTGATTTTTGAGAAAAGTTTTGCCCCTAATCTAGATTCCGATCACCACAAATGGGTAAGAAGAACTAGAAGGAAAAATCATACAAGGACCACATCACATTGGTCCTGGTTGGCATCAAAATTGGTAGTCCATAATTTAAAAATGATGGGTGTAGTGTCAATAGACTAGATAGTATTTGTGACCATAATGGTCGCTTCATGAGATTTGAAAATGAGCTGAATCCACCACTTTGCCAACAAATAAATTTATGGGCTCTCTGAAACCCTCAACAAAGTATCTAGCCTCTCCAGAAAGGGATGGAATCTTTCCCAAATTTATAACCCTGAGCACGATTGACCAAGGATTTCTCAGCAAGGTCCACTACTTATGACATTTCCACTATGTTCCCTAAGCATAAATTGTAAGGGATCAAAATAGGGGCGTGCTTAAAAAATTGAAGCTTCTTACACGTTTCACTATTATCTCCTCTATCACCAGAAATGTGAGGGATAGGGATTTCTAAATCTGCATCACAAACCGCATGGCATGACCTATATTCAACCTAAGCACACCCTTCCTATGTGCCTTGGCTCTGAGAGGAAATAACCCTTGCCACTTGAGTATGAATAGTGTTGGAAAGGGCATTTGAACAAGCCTTTGGGGCACCTGGAGCACCCCCTCTAGTGGAACAAGCAAGTGACGATTTCAAACCCCCACTGATAGATGATAAAGGGGCTCCCTAGTCAAAGAAAATAGCTGAAAAATAACCAAAAAAACTGGCATCCTAAAACCCATAGAGGGTGAGACCGGTGAAGGAAGATCACCCAGAAAACCACCCTAAGAAAGCATTCGGGTTGATAATAGGTTTACCTAGGAAGTGATAGAAGTAGAGAGTGGAAAGCAGACTAGTAATGATAAGGGAACCCCAATAGGTAAGTGGTTTTCAGCTATGATAAACCTCCAATGAGCAGAAAATCCCTCCTGATACCTCCATGATAAAAATGATCATTATCACCAAACATATATAAACTACCAGATCTAGTGAACATGGAGCCTCGAAATAGAGTAACCAGGTCATCGTCCACTTGTTCAATGTTAGCCATGATATCCACAATAAAACTTTCAGATTAGCACAGAGAACCCAAGAAAACCCAGTGAACACTAGTGAGTGAAAACCCATGACTAGGTGAACGGTAGGACTAGGTAAAATATAACCACAACCAGGTAAAAAGTGGCATGCCATAAATAAATAACCATTCCAAAGAGATTCTGAAAAAATGATATAAAACCATATGGGAGAGATTCTTCCATGTGACAATGTCAGACAAAAAAGGAGTCGATAAACCCCAGAAAAATAATAACGAACCCTCTAAAACATGCAAAAAATCTAATAGAGTAAAATAACGCTAGAACCTAGCCTTGCGAAATAGTGATGAGCAACAATGGAAATATCTTTGTAGTTCATCTAGGGTTTCATCACCATGGTCGCTCTCCATCTCCCACCCCCCCCCCCCCCCCCCCCCCCCCCCCCAATATCAAAATCAAGAACCCTTATTCATGTCTCCAATAAACATCATCTAAACACCTTGATAAGTGATAAATAAAATCTCTATTACATCATCCATTAAAAAAATGGCGTGGAGAGAATTATATTGAGCATTTAGTAGACAGTGGTATTTGAGAAACCTTAAATAATATATGGGGTGAATTATGAGGTGGGGAATGGAAACTAGGTCATTCAATAATCAAATAGGAGAAGTTGTCTCGAAGATCAAATTTTGACTCTATTGTTCCATTGCTTCATGGACTCTCTATAGAAAATCCTGTAGATTCATAAGCTAATACAATTTGCTAAAGCAAGAGACAAGAATCTACTTCTACTCTTTACAGCGGAAGCCCATAAACATCGAGAAAACAATAATCAATAGAGGAAGAGAATCAAGGGCAATAACACAATAAATATCTGGAGAAAGCCATAGCTCAAAACCCCACTATTTTTTTGTTTTAATCTGGAAAATCAAGATGAAATTACAATGCTTGTTCTCTCAAGAACAACCCCAGCACTTAGCAAATTCAATCTCCAACTCATAAGAAAGCTCAAGGTCAAATCTTAGCCAATTCATAAGCTCTCCAAGTTTCTATTCCAATGTGTAATTCCGATGAAGGATAGCTTGTATTTAAATGGAAATAAAGCCTCTAAAAATAGCGCAGTCCCTTAAGGATCAGTTCCTGATTGCATGCACTATCAGTGCAACTCCGAAAAATCTTAAACAAATAGTACATTGTCCCTGCACTCTAGTCTCATTTGGGTCTTTCTCAGAATCGACATGCATGAGTTTTTGATGAGTAAATATTCAGTTAACTAGAGTAAAACTGGTGGAGTTCATTAGTGTCACCACTGACTGTTAAGTCACTATTATTTCTCTCAATCAGTTTGAGAACTAATTTGATTGAACTGACTCATGAAACCGAGTCTTCTATTTTACAACTCACAATTAACTCACATTGGACTCCTACAAAGTAGGTATAACATATACATGAATTCTAAAAGACTTCCAACTCGAATTTCTTAAGTTAAGTAATTTTAATAAACTTAATTTAACTATTTTAAGCTGTTATGAGAATATAATTCTAATTTAATTCATAGTTTAATTCAAGGACAAATTAAACTAGAATTTCTTATTTCCATTTCTCAACACTCCCTCTCAACGAGAAAGGGATTATCAACTACCTCGATCTTGTCTCTATGAAACTTGAATTTACATCTTGATAATGCCTTTGTGAAGATGTCAACATCTTGCTACTCCGTGGGAATGTAATCTAACAACATGATCTACCTCAATACACAATCTTTGAGATGATGATATAGATATCAATATGCTTGGATCGATCATGAATGACTTGATTTTCAGAGAGTTTGATAAAACCCTGATTATCATAATAAATCATTGTTGGATCCATCTGTTGACCAAACAAACCAACCAAGATCTTCCTCATCCAGATAGCCTCACATGATACCTGAATAGCGTCCATGTACTCTTCATCTATCAAATTGAGTGCAACTCATCTTTGTTTCCTATTGTACCAAGAAACTTTCGATGACCCAATACTAAGGATCCCTCCTGATGTGCTCTTCCTGTCGGATGGACTCCCTACCCAATCTGCATCAATGAAGCCTTGAACCTTCACTCCCTCTGTCTGTTTGTACCATAATCCAAACTGAGTAGTTCCTCTGAGTTATCTTAATACATGCTTTGTCTTCTTTCAATACAGCTTGGTAGGCCTAACCATCGCTTGACTAAGTTGGTTAACTACATAGCACATATCCGGTTGTGTATTCACCAAGTACATTAGTGAACCCACAAGCTACCTGTAAATAGTAGCTTCCACTACTTCCCCTGAAGTAGCATCCTCCTTCCTCCCTTTACCATCTAGAGGAGTCTCCATGGGTTTACTACTCTCCATATGGAATCTCAAGAGTATCTCGTTGGCACACTTTCCCTGAGATACAAACAAATCCACATCTCCCTGTCATACCTCCATGCCAAGAAAGTAATGCATGAGGCCCATTTCCTTCATCCCAAACTCTCTTGCAAGATTTGATGAGAATCTTCATCACATGCTAGTATAAGATCATCTACACAAAGTACAACCATCAACAGCTTACCTTCCACCACTATGTGATAAAAGTTTGCATCCGCTTCACTCTTCGTGAAGCCCAAACCAGTGAAGTATCTATCTATCCTGGTGTACCAAGCACAGGGTGCTTACTTCAGCCAATAAAAATCTCTCTTGAGTCGACACACATTTGACTCACTGTCCAAGGTTTCAAAAACTTCGGGCTGCTCTATGTATACATCTTCCTCAATCATGCCATTGAGGAAGGCAGTCTTCACATCCATTTGATGGATCTTCCAACCCATCTATGTTGATAATGTCAAAATAGATCTGATTGACAAGTACCTTGCAATAGGAGAAAAGGTCTCATCATAGTCAATCCCCTCTACTTGTGAAAAGCCACCAGCCACAAATCTGGCCTTATCCTCCTCCACACTACCATCTGTAGCTTGCTTTACCTTGTAAATCCAATGGGAACTCACAACTGACTTGTCCTCTGGTCTCGAGACCACATCCCAAACACTATTTCGAACTAAGGAGTCATACTCCTCCACGATTGCATCAATCCAAACCGGTTTTTGCACTGCTTCTTGAAAGGAAGATGGCTCTATCATAACACATGCACCCATAAGTGTCATGTATCCAGTGTACCTCTATAATTACTTCCTTTGTCTGTGCTGAGAAGAGGGTGCTCCCACATTCTCTCATTGCATCATCCGACAATTTGTTTGCCTCTCTCATGCACTTTCGTCCTTCTCTGGAAGACTCTGCCTAAGTGGATGTCTCCACTCTATGAACCTATGTATGTGGTTGTTCCACATCAATATCAGGCCCATCAACCTTAGGAGCTAAAATCTCCTCATCCGCATGTCTATCAAGATCCCTCTCAAGGGATACTCGCATTGCCTTCTCCTCATCGAACCTAATATCCCTGTGAAGAACTTTCATCTAACTAGTCGACATGTACACCTGATAATTGTGGGGCATATTAGTGTACCCCAAAAAGATCCCCAAATCTGTTGTTGGATCAAGCTTCTTCCATGCTTCTTTGGTCACTTGGCAATAAACTGATGACCCAAAAATCCTGAAGTGACCAACATTTGGGCTCTTACCAGAATAAGCCTCCTCTGGTGTCTTCATCTCAAGTATCCGATGTGGGCTATGGTTCTAAACATAAACAGTTGTGTTTCATGCCTCAGCCCAGAAGTGTAGTGGTAGGCCCTGATCATGCAACATCGCCCTTGCTGCCCCTACTATGCTCTTGTTATTCCTCTCAGAAACCCCATTCTGTTGAGGGTTATGGGGTGTCGTCAACTCGTGTTTAATCCCTTCCACTGCACAGAAGTTCTTAAACTCATTGGAGACATAATCACCCCCATTATCACTTTGTAGAGTTTTAACCTTCTTGTCAGACTCTTTCTCTACCAATTATTTGAACTCACAAAACTTTGTGAAAGTTTGATCCTTTTCTTGCATAAAAATTACCCATCATTTATGAGAATAGTCATCAAAAAATATAACATAATACATGTGTTTGGCCATGGATGTTGTTGAGAATGGTCCACACACATCTAAATGGACTTTCTCCAGAATATACTATGCTCGACTGTTTCTGTCATGAAAGGAAGACTTGGTGTATTTTTCCAAAGTACAACCCTTGCATGTATCAACTTTCTCAAGCATACCATTGGGAAGACCGGTAGAGATTTGCTACAACATCTTCAAAGCCCCATGATGCAATTGGCCCAATTGCCTGTGCCACAACTCGCTGATGTCTCAGCTCAACATCTTTTCTGCTTTTGAACTTAAACAAGCACAACCCTCTACCTCTATCTTATAGAGATTCTAAACTCGAACCCCTGTCTTATTTACTTGACCCATGGCTATGTTTCGAAGGAACGCCTTTCCTTTTGAAAAGATCACATCATAGCCTATATCCTCAATCATGTCAATGGATACCAAGTTCTTTGTTAGTCCGGGTACATGCGTAACATTCTTCAAGGTGAGTGGAACCACATGTTCCCTCTAAAAAGAAATAATGCCCACACCAGTAACACTATACTTACCGTCATCACCCATCTCGATATGCATCTTGAGATCTTTCTCCTCCAATTCACTGAATAACTCTTTGTTTCCAGTCATGTGGAAAGAAGCTCCACTGTCTAAGTACTAGACACTTCCCATCATTGAAGACACCATTCATGAAATGAGGGAAAATTCCAATTTGAATTGGGAGGCCAAAGCCTCACCACCGATCCTGCAAGGGACTTCTCCTTGGACTTATTCAATGGACAATTTGTAGCAAAGTGACCCATCTTGTGACAATGAAAGCATTTAAATTTCGTCGTGTCCTTCTTCTTACCTCCATGATAAGAATATGATTTGGAATGAGAAATTTTACCTTTCCCCTTCCTCACCTTAATCGTTAAGGCACAGTTCTCTTCATCATCAGTCTTTGATGAAGAGCCATCGTTGGTGTTCCTCCTTATCTCATCCTGCATCAAATCCAACCATATTCATTCCCAATCTAACAGCTTCTCCCGACCATTGACAAACTCCTGATAACTATGCCAACTCTTTGGGAGTCCAAGAAGAGCAAGGCTCACCATATCCTCCTCAAAAACCGTGATTCCAACACTTCCAAGTTCAACCTGGCATTGAGTGAACTTGGTAAAGTACTTTGAAATCATCTCACCTTTCTCCATCTTGATTTTATAAAGTTTATCCTTCATCGCCAACTTCCTTTGATCACTACTATTCGAATACCAGTCTCAAAATGTTTTCCACATAGCATGCAGAGTTTCCTTTACATGGAAACTCAAGACAATATGATCTCGAACTCCCTCAAGGATTATCCGCCTTGCTTTCGCCACACAGTTCTTACATTCAGCCAAGTTTTGTGCATACGTAGCTACTGGCTTGGGGACTTCTTAATCAATGAATTCCTTCAAGCCATTATCTTCTAGTACAACCTCCATCCTATCCCTCCAGGCTATAAAACTTGAGCTTCCTTCCAAGGCATACTCAAGCCTCAACCCATGGAATGTCATTTGTCGATCCTAAAGTATGTATGAAAAATTTACTTTCACCTATAACCCAGAAACTCAAAACTTCAAAATCTCCTCTAGAGGTCTGATTTTAAATCAGCGATATCTCCCTCATCTGAACTCTGATTCGGCCAATTTTTCTTTGAATCTGTGTATATTTTCCCAAGGAATCCAAATCTTCAATTTGTTTCTAAAAATTTTGCACATAAATTCTCAGATCTTCTCTGCAAACTCTCGACCCATAAAAAAATCTTGCTCTGATACCATGTATGTAAAAAATCTTGTAGATTCACAAGCTGATGCAATTTGCTAAAGCAAGAGAAGATAATGTACTTCTACTCTTTACAGTGGAAGCCCATAAACATTGAGAAAACAATAATCAATAGAGGAAGAGAATAAAAGGCACATAACACAATAAATATCCAAGGAAATCCATATCTCAAAACCCCACTATTTGTTTTGTATTAATCAAGAAAATCAAGAAGAAATTGCAATGCTTGTTCTCTCAAGAATAATCCCAACACTCAACAAATTCAATCTCCAACTCATAAGAAATCTCAAGGCCAAAGCTTAGCCAATTCACAAGCTCTCCAAGTCTCTATTCCCATGTGTAATTCCTATGAAGGATAACTTGTATTTAAAGGGAAAAAAAGCCTCTAAAAATAGTGCAATCCCTCAAGGATCAGTTCCTAATTGCATGTATTATCAGTGCAACTCATAAAAACCTAAAACAAATAGTACATTGTCCCTACACTCTAGTCTCAACTGGGGTCTTTTTCAGAATCGACATGCATGAGTTTCTGATGAGTAAATATTCAATTAACTAGAGTAGCACTGGTGGAGTTCATTAGTGTCACCACTGACTGTTATATCACTATTAGTTCTCTCAATCAGTTTGAGAACTAATTTAACTGAACTGACTCATGAAACTGAGTCTTCTATTTTACAACTCACAATTAACTCACACTGGACTCCTACAAAGTAGGGAGAATATATACATGATTTCCAAAAGACTTCTAACTCAAATTTCCTAAGTTAAGTAAGTTTAATAAACTTAATTTAACTATTTTAAGTTATTATGAGAATAGAATTCGAATTTAATTCACGGTTTAATTCAAGGACAAATTAAATTGGAATTTATTGTTGTCATTTCTCAACACTCTCACCCTATCCTTGTCATTTATTTTTTTAGACTCATCAATGAGTGTATTGTAGCATGATAAGGAATTTGGGTACATTTGCATGGCCATAGATATAAATCATGTTGCCATGAGACAGTTGGCTAGACATGGGCTATTGAAGATTTTGGGGAACCCTATTATGTAGGATGGTAAGGCATTATTATCATAGATCATTGAGTATTGGGATTTAGACACAGGTGTTTTCATTGTGCTGAGAGAGGACACTGAGTTGACTCTCTCTGATATCTACTTTATGACCTGTTAGCACTCCAGGAAACTCTCCTAGGTTGCAGCTCGGAGATGCCTGGTAACATATGATCTTCAATATTGTTCTCTGAACTATTGGAACGAAAGATGGTTTGGATCAAGCTAGATAAACATTTCAACTCTGGTTTTACTCAAGACATGCATGAACACCCTCAGCTTTACAAGGCTTTAGACCACTAATGCTCAATAGTTCGTAGATTTAATGAATGGATGGAGAATACCTACTATACCAGCAGATGCATATATAAACACATATGAATGGCCAACTACAGGAAGTAAATGAAGCTTGCAAATCTAATTTATTAACGCAGAGATAAGATGACAGTTATTTGGCATTAGACACAGAAGAAACATGAACAACCTGTTCAAGTGCAAGCTTGGAACAAAAGAGAAAATGGACATTGAACATATAACAGTAAAAGAATCTTATATTGCTAGAATGAAGATAAGAAGCTTGAGTAGCAAAGTATCAATAGTCTCCACAATTTGAACCCTTGTTACATCTTGTTTTCAGCTTTTTATAGCTTGTTTACAATGGTCCTGATCCTTTTGAGGCTTCAGGTGTCTTAATCTATCCCTGTGTCTTGTTTAACTGATTGATTCCCTCAATAGGCAGGTATGGCTCGGCGGTTTTCCTCTCTTAACAGAAGAGTAACCACTTTCAGATATTTTGGGTAGTTGTTGCGCTGTCTGGGAGCTCTCTCATGTCAAAGATGCTCCACGATCATTCTGTTTGTTCTGGTTGCTGAGCTATTTTGTCGATGCCCATGATTACTTCTCGGCCTCTGTTTCCCGGAAGTTATTTCCTGGCCTTTGCTTCTCGGCCTTTGTCTCTCGGAATTTATTTACCAGCCTTTGTTTATGTGAGAGAATGGGTCTTCAGGCCTCTGTTATCTTCTAAATGCAAATGGGGACTACTTTCTGTTATAACAGAGAAATGATGCAATTGTGAGAAATCCCGCCAAACCTTCAACGTTTCAGACTTCAAAAGTCTTTAAACATGGCATATATATCTATCATGTTCGCCCCTTGGGTCATTGTCACCTATCGTCGACGGCCTAGTCCCCTGTTTCCTTTGTATTTCATTGAAACAACGAAACTACACAAAAACATTGAAAAAGGCCTTCCCGCAGATCTGAACATTTATCAAGTATAGTATATAATTCCATCGGGTCACACACATGCTTGTGTCAAGGCCCCGTCTCTTGCTTTCCGCCGATAACGATATAGCGATGTGATGTGGGCCTTCGATCCATGCGCGCGATCTACGGTCCACATCGCATCACTAATCGCAATCACAATGCCCCTTCTTATCTCGTTTATAACAAAATTACATAAAAAAATGCATGAAAAATGCCTTGGCGGAGACTTGAAATATTATGGAATATCATTCACAATGCCGTCGGGTCTGGCCTTATCGCATCGCACATAGGAATCCGTAAAGGCCCTACCCCTTGGTCTTCCCAATCTGTGATCCGCCGATGTGATTTGGGTTGTCGATCTGCATATGTGATCAAAGGTCCTTGTTTAATCGTTGATTTGCCTTTGCCATATTGACCCGCTGATTAGATATGGATCGTTGATTGGCCAGATCTAGAGGCTGTTGTGCAACCATTGTTTAAGCCTACGCCTGTGGGTTTTTTCATGGTTTTAGAGTGTTTTAGGCCTCCCGATAGTGTATTGTCGACCTTCCAAGGGCTTTCCAGCATCAACTATTTCAATCGGTGGATGACCTTTGACAAAAATTGGAGATTTCAACAGCATGAATGGATCCCTTGGCATGATCTTAAGCAGATTTGCAAACTTTGGGAGTGTTTTGGATCCATTTTTTATCCTTTTGTCAGCGGAGCTAACATGACCAACTTGCCTATGTATGCAGTGGTACAATACATTCTACCTATCGGTCATGCCTCGAGGAGGATTTTGCATGGGTTATTGGAGAATAACTTCTAATGTCACTTTGGTGCCCCATGTAGGGCTCAATTTTTGAAGTTGGCATTCTTGAACTATCCAATAGGATTCCAGAAGATTATTTTAGAAATAAAATAGTAAAAATTACTACACCCAAGTTTAACTTTACACCCAAAAAATTAAAACATTATTTGGTCAAGTCAATATCGCAAGAGAAATCATATATCTCCCCAGGGACATAATAATGATCAACAAATAAATCACCATTAGAAACTGCATGTTATATATTAAAACATCATCAAAACTCACATTGGACTAGGTAGAGTCACTATTAAAAATGGAGACGAAAAAGTTTATATTTTATGAAATTATAAAAGGATCATTGAGCAACTTTTTATTATAATGGTCACTAAAACATGAATCTTTCCATGGTCATAAAACTTAATTTAACAGTAATTTAGTGATAATTTTGGGGTGATAAACATGAGAGGAGTTTTTATTGATTTTAAATGAATCATTAAGTTTATTTATGTATAAAATTTAGGCATGGATTTGAATTATTAGGTATAAGCTTAACCTTTCCTATGAGGAGTCAATCTACTCAGTGCCTTAATCATTTCAAAATCAATCATTTTGGTTATTCAAAAAATACCAGCACACATCTGTAGGACGTTATTTCTTCTTAAAGCTATAAGTTGGGCTTGATCTTCCATCGAATTCACCTCATTGTTAATATTTATAGCCACTGTAGGATATTATCATGTGTTAAATGTTCAAGCAAATTCTCATACCAACAAGGCAGTTCAAGGCAAAATGGGTGAAAGTATTATCAGCTCCAAATTATACTTCCAATCATTAGTATAATGTTTAACATATTGATCGTGTCACATTTAATTAACAACTAAGTGGTAGACGATCAAGTTTATGATAACAAGAAGTTGACATTATCCCTCACCTAAAGCGTTGATACGACATGCTTCAAGCTCATGTATAAGTCACTCCCTCCCAATTTGGAGGCTTGTGGTGGGATTTCTCTTCAAGTGATGGGTCAAATCATCCCATGGATTCTTCATTACATAATGAGGGTTGATATTTGGGAAGACAAGGACATTCTGAACGATTGTGACTCAGTTGAAAAGTGGACAAGTTTTTGGGGTCATATTGTAGACATGTTGTTTTCCAAATTCTATGTTTGTCCTCTATTTGAATTCTTTGCCACCTTGCAATCGCTTACAACATTCCCTTGACAATGGGCGTTCTCTTATCATGTTGGAACCCGTGTCGAATTGTGAAACTCCAATAATGTGGCTGGTTCTTTGTAGGCACAAGGAAATGATCAAGGAATTATAGGATTCAATTTAGAAGCTTCAAGTTAGGAATGCCAACTTAGCAATATAGGTGAAGGCATCCTTGGATATCCTAATTTAGTAATAGCATGCTATACAACATGTTCAAGCTAAATGTGGGGTGCTTAAGTGCAAATTTGACTCCCTTCAGTCATGGCACTAGTTCGAATTTCAAAATTCCTCTCTAACTACAAATATTGAACTAATAATTTAAGTTCACTCAACAATGCAATTACCAAACTTAAATGAGTAAGCCCTTGAGATTGACTAGGTAATTAACATGGTTGAAACTCATCATAAACAAATTGACAATTAATTATGATGTTTTGTAAATTTCTTATAATTCTCAATATCTACTATAGAATTTACACTTTCAAATTTTATTATTAAAAAAATAAAAATAAAAATAAATATTGATCATTTAATCATGTATAATTGCATACCAAAATTTTCTATTTAGGAAAAAAAAAAACAACAAAACCCAACCGTTATGTTTTTTATCATTTGGAAAAAAAGGGCTTAATACAACATCTACCAATTTCTACTCAAACCAAAAAGAACACTATTACTTTCAACTCAAACCAAAAAGAACACTATTACATAAAATCTGATAGAGATATTTTTAAAAAACTTTTTCTTAATAATTTGGTCATGGATATATTACTTTAAAAGTCATTTTAATTATGAATATGTACATATTAAAAGTAAGCTTTGAAAGAAGTAAAATGTTTCAAGAAAATCGTAAACAAATGGAAAACCAAGTCGCTTGACAAAATTGCCTCTTCTCCTCTTTGGACATGTTTGGTCAACAGCGAAAAAAAATACATTAATCTACTTTGGAAAAAACATACATAGGGCATCCTTGAAATAGAAACACCATCCAATATAGCGTACGAATCCCGAGTTAGCTAAAAGATTGTTTTCTTATAGATATGACAATGAAAACGTTATTCTCTATTTGTTATCATTATGTCACTAGCTAGTGAAAACATGAACTTTAGTTTGGTCAAAACAACAAGAATGGATACTTGATAAAGTTAAAGAGGAGAATATGAAATTTTGAAGGAATGAAAGAGAGAAAAAAGAAAAGGGGATATTTTATAAAGTCAAGGAGGGGGTTATGAGATTTTTGAAGGAATGAAACTAAAAAAATAAGTTTGATGTTTATTAGAATAATTTATTAATTTATTTTTTTGTTTTAATAGATTTTTAGATTTTTTTCTCCAAAAAATATTAATATTAAAATAAAAGAGATATTTATAATGCATATATTTGTTTAAATTTTCAAATTGTTTTGGTTTATTATTATTAACCAAATTAAATATAGTAGTTGAGAATTAGATTCAAAGTTTTTAAAACTAGCGTGCCAGGTTTAATGCGATAGATGTTCCAATATAAAGAGTTGGCTTGACGGTTATAGATATAACAACAATTAAAATATGAAAACTCGTGGAACTAGATAGTTAGGAAAGACAAAATATGGTTGCTAATTACAACATACATGGTAAAGACATTAAGGCAAGTTGGCAAGTGCAAGGCGCTAAGGGTTGCCTGGGGAGGTGGTTCTCTGGTGCAAAGAATAATTGCCTCCATGCATTGCATACGCTCGTCCATAAGTTGAAAGAGGAAGTGTAACTCCTCTATGCAAAGGAGAAACTCATCCCTACTCTCAATTTGCTTAAACAAAACTTTTCACAAAATATTTTTGATGTGCTGATAGAGGTTGATGTTGTGAAGTTATTGATTTTTCCAACCTTGAACATTACCCAGATTAGGGACCCAATTAGAGATTGGAGCCATGACTTATGAATCATAAATATTTTCTCGTCACTAACCTCTTATTAAATGTCTTCAATTTCATGCTGAATGCCCAAGGGAGTGTGCTAGTGATATCTAATTGCTAAGGCATGGTCTCTAGAACGAGCCTAGGTGTTGTCGAGAGCACTGTGGCCATTGAATCTGCTCCTAAAACATGTCTACTTACAGGGCTTGGCAAAAGGCAGATGGTGCTCACAACACACACAAGAGGCAAAAGAAGGTTGGTCAAGTGAGGTGTGAGGGAGACACCACAGTGGTAGAAAATGATGAAAGGATAGGTGAAACACGGAGAATGAGGATGGAGTGAGAATTGAGATTGGAGACAAACAATAGGAAATTGGCACACAAAGGATAGTTGGGTCTAAGCCAGAGATAACAAGAGAGAGACCGAAAGTAAATGAAAAATGGCAAGACCTAGGAAAAACCATATACCCGAGGCAAGGAAATATAGTCGTGAACAGTGAGAGGAGGAGGTGACTAGGCATGAGGAGTGAAATCCAACCTTAGGAATGCCCCATAACAAATAGACTCTCCTCACAATAGATTGATAGTTGAGATGTGACTGGAGCTTTGAATAGAAAATGACAAAGATTAAGAAAAAGGAACTAAGGCAGGAAAGTGTGGTCCTTCCTTCTATCAAGTGCAAGCAAGGAAGCGAAAAGTTACCCTAAGCACCAATAGTCACCAAGTTGGATTTGTAACTTGTTATTCAAGAGATCAAAAAGCAATGAATAAAAATAAGACCTTCCCCTTTGAATCATATTATGTTCGTGAGGCGCCTTGGGTCTAGCAAGGCCATCAATAGTGGCCTCCAAACCATCCAATGTATTCATTACACAAGTAAGAAGAATGAACTTAATTCTCAACAAATTAGATTTCACCTTATGTGAATTCAATGCATGGAGGGGTAATTCCATATGTGAGTGTCTTTAGTGCCACATTGCTACATAAGTTTTCGTGAGGGTGAAACTAGTTATTAGCTCCTCTCAACATGCTTGTGTCCCAACTCACCCCTACCAGGGGATGTTTTTTTTATATTTTGTTAAAAGGTATAATTTGTTTAATTTATGAGAAATTTGGTTATGAAATTTTTCTTTTTAGGATTTTAGTTATTTAAAATAATTCAAATTATTGGAATTTTAAACCCAGCCACCAAAAAAAATGAGTTTGTGCACTAATTAACTCACTACAAAAATATAATTGAAAAAAAAGTTACAAAAAGTATAAAATCTAATTCTAAAAATCAATTCAACTAACTCACAAATCTTATTAGATTATTGGATATTTGATAAAGTCCATATTAGTAGTAAACTTGGTTTAAATATTTTCAATGAAATACAATACATTAATATGGAAAAATAATATAAGGTTCTTAAAGTTATTTGAAGATTGCGCTTAAGGGTTTTTCCTGAGAAAAGGGCATGTTTAGGAGGTTGAGGGTGAAAACTTCAGTCATGAAGGTTTTTTGATATGGTTGGGTTTCTTTATAGTTCCTTCTCCATTTTCTTCTTTGGGCCTGTGTTGTCCTCGACCCCCAACCAGGAAACACCACTATGTCCAATGTTGCATAATTAAAATTAAATAATATGCATAAGATCGCATGCTTGACTTGGGCATAATTTCCAACCTTAACTAGGCTGGTATGATTACTATGAATGCAACTCTACATGCCATAATGTAATATTTTTCACACATAAATCACATAATTACAATAAACAAGGGAATAAAATGTATGTCCATAGTCATTAGTCGGAACACGTGAAATTACAGTTTTAACATAAACACATTAAACATAATGTCAAATATATATAGTCTTCCATAAGAAATTAAGAACTTATCTACAAAGGAAGGTTGAATAGTTATAGGCCCTCAATGTTCCACCCAACCATAGACCTGATGGTTCATAAACTCAACCATCATGTCACCCCTAAGCTGGGACAGCTACTCCAAATGCAAGGATAATCAAAAGAATATTCAAAGCTCCATGACCAAGGCGCCAACCCAACAGTCATGATGCTACAGAGCTCAGGGCACCCTCTAGCCTAATTGCCAAGGTGTTAATCTAATAGTCATGTTGCTCCATGGCTCCAAGAAACCTCCAAGCCACAAACCAACACCGAGTTCCCACCAGAAACCTATGGTTGTTAAGCCATAAATAGGGTCAACAGACCCTCGAAGCACCAAGCTCCTAGAGCCGGCATTGGGGCTCACATCATAAGCGGGATGCATCCATACGACACGGTTAACTTAATTGTACCCTGGCCAGTCTAGATTCCTACCCCAGGACTCACTAGCCATCAGTATGTCTCAAAGTCCTCCCCTAAACTCACTAACTAATCTCACTTACCTCCTGCACGATTAACAACTTCTCATCTCAACCTACAATTATTTTTATATATACTTTGCCCTAACTTGCCATGTGACGCCCTTTACAACCCTCATGGGCTCCAGGTGCACTTATCATCAAAATATCCAACTATTGTCCTTTTTGTTGGAGTTGCATACCACATACTATTTCCGAGG
Source organism: Pinus taeda (assembly GCA_000404065.3). Classification (NCBI taxonomy): domain Eukaryota; kingdom Viridiplantae; phylum Streptophyta; class Pinopsida; order Pinales; family Pinaceae; genus Pinus; species Pinus taeda. Next base: position 57,239 of record APFE030085284.1, read on the forward strand.
AGTGGGCTTTGCAACTAGCCTTATTTTTATTAATATGTAGGGATATGTACATTTACAATATTTACAATATTCACATTGTGGCTCCTCTAGCCACTTAGCCAAAAATCAACATAAAAGTATCTTTACAACTACATGGGAACACAGATCAATAAAGTATTTTGATTCACCGACCTAATATAAAAGGCACATTTATTTATATTTTCAAAATAGGTGGGGGTATTACATTCCTCCCCCCTTATTATATGCACTATCCTTAGTGCATCGTATATACAAATATACAACATATTAGTAAAAAAGGTGAGAGTATATCCCCATGACCTCTTCTTTCTCATAGATCACATCCTCGGGATCGAGCACGTCCCATTGCACATTTACCATGCTTATGGCTCTATTCCAGAGCATGTTGACTTTGGTGTCTAAAATCTACACCAGTTGAACATGTAAATATCCTTCAGGTTCTACCTTAATCATTTTCCAATCAAAAAAATGATTAATGCGCAGTACATATTTCTTAAGCAATGAAACATGAAATACATCATGAATATGGAAAGATGCAAGAAATGCAAAGCTATATGCAACGGGGCCAATCCTTTCCAAGATCTCAAATGGCCCACAGTATCTAGTTGCTAACTTGGCACAATTTCCTAATTTTAATGAGTTCTTTTTCACTTTTACTTTCAAAAACACATGATTTCCGACATTAAATTCCATGCTTGTTCTACTCTCGTTAGCATAAATTTTCTACCTATCTTAGGCATCTTTTAAATTTTATTTGATTTCAACCATTTTCTCTTCCATGGCTTTGAGAAATTCAGGGCCCACCATAATTATATCCAATGGGTTACCCTAACTGCCCTGAGTATTACATTTCCTACCATATAGAGCCTCAAGCAGGATTTTTAATGATGCCTAGATCCCTTTATTATATGAAAATTCGACCAGATGGAGGTAGTCCTCCCATTTTGATTATTTATCTATCACGTACATCTATAACATGTCTTCAAATATTTGATTTACCTACTCAGCTTGTCCATCAGAATCAGGATGATATGATGTACTGAATTTTAGATTGGTACCCAGTCCTTTAAATAATCCAGTCCAAAAATTAGATGTAAATTTTGGATCTCTATCAGAAATTATTGCCTTAGGCAGCCCGTGAATCCTAGAAATTTCTTTCATATAAATTTCTACAATATTTGTCGCCTTATGCATTGACTTTACCAGAATGAAATGAGAATAATTCATAAGCTTACCCACTACAACCATTATGGAGGCATGTCCCCTTATTGTTCTAGGAAAACTAGTAATAAAATCAACTAGTACCATCTCCCATTTCCACTCCAAAATGGGGATTGGTTATAACAAACCAACTAGGTGTTTATGCTCAGCTTTCACTAGCTGGAAATCCATACACCTGGCTATATAATTAGCCACTTCCTTCTTTAATTCTAGCCAGTAAAATAGCTTCTTAATTTTGGTTAATTTTTTCTTGTACCCAGGGTGAACAACATACGGTACATTGTGCATTTCCTATATAATTATTTCTTTAACTGTTGGTACCTATGACACATAAATTCTTCTTTTGTATAAGATAATATTCTCTAGAACCAATTCGTAATCCAGGAAGTTCTATTGTGCTATGCCTTGTTGTAAATTACTTATAATCTTCATATATTGTTGGCCTACGTTACCTATAGAATTCTTTCCCTCAAATCAATTTCGTAGTTACTAATTGTTGCATCATGCATAACATGTACTTTTTGGTAGAGTGCATTAGCCACCCGATTTTCTTTTCCCTTAATATATTTAATTTCAAAATCAAATTATGCCAGCAACTTCAGCCATAGGATTTGTCGTGCATTTGAATTTGGTTGTTCAAATAAATGTTGCTATGCATAATGATCAGTTTGCAATTCAAATCTCCTTCCCATAAGGTAATGCCTCCACATTTCAATGTGTATATGATATCCAAAAGCTTTAGGTCATGGGAGACATAATTATTCTTGTGATCTTTTATCTTTTTGAACACGCATCAAATTAGCTACCCATTTTGCATGAGCACACAACCCAATCCTTATTTGCATGCACCTGTGCACACCAGAAAATTCTCATTTGGATCGGAAATTTTTAATACTAAAGCCCTGGTTAATAAAACTTTAAAATGTTGAAAGGTTGATTCACATTCAAGTGCCCACTCAAACTTTTTACCATTTTTCTGCAAAGAAGTAACTAGATATGTGATTCTTGAAAACCCTTTGATAAACCTCTTGTAATACCCAACTAGACCCATAAAATACCTAACTTTAGTAACATTTTTTGGAGTTGGCCATTCTATAATAGCCTTAATTTTCTCTGGGTCCACAACTATCCTATCTTCTAAAAATAAGGTGACCCAAATAATGGATGTGTCCTTGATAAAATAAACATTTGCTTAACTTAGAATAAATTTGGTGCTCTTTGAGTACTTGCAGAACCAATATCAAGTGTTGTTGATGTTCCTCTTCAGTTTTTGAATATATGGTAATCTCATCCAAGAATACAATGATTAATTTATGCAAGTATTCCCCGGAGACTTCGTTCATTAAACACATAAAAAACTCCTGGTGCATTAGATAAACCAGAAGGTACTAAAATAAATTCATAATGCCGATAATGAGTCTAGACTGTCGTTTTACAAATATCTCCTTACTTAATCTACATCTAGTGATACCCAGATCTTAAATAAAATTTGGAAAATACTTTTTCTCCACACAATTGATCAAAGATATCTTCAATCCTCAGCAATGGGTGTTTATTTTTAATAGTAGCTTTATCTATATGTCGGAAGTCAATACACTACCATAATGTGTTGTCTTTCTTTTTAACGAAGAGAACTGGAGCACCCCATGATGATATGTTGGGATGTATATATCCCTTCTTTAGTAATTCTCCAAGCTGGATCTGTAATTCTTTAAGCTCCAGAGTACTCATCCTGTAAGGTTTTTTAGATATCAGGATTGCTCATGGCACTAGATTGATAGAAAAAACGGTTTCCCTCCTTGGAGGTAATCTAGGTATTTTTGTAACTACATCAGCAAATTCCTAAAGCACTGGCTAATTTTCAATATTAATTTGTTGGTCCTGTTAAAGCCTCGAAAAGCATTGCAACAACATGGGGGAGACCACCCAATCCGAACCTTGGTTAGCAGCTCCTTTTCCATTTGGAATGGTGGTTCCGGCTAGTTCAACTAGGTCCAGTTACCTTCTCTCAATCTCCACTGGCTTCAAAATATGACTTGCATTCACCAATGGAAAAGAGACATTAGATCGTCCTTCTAGCTGACCAGGCAAGAAAGTGATCCTTAAGTTGATTTAGGGCTCAGCCAATCCACTACTAAAGTTTGCCTCTTTGGGAAGAGGACTTAAAAGAATGTAGAATTTACTCTAAATGCAAACTTGTTCTAAGATGCAAGCAAAAAGAAACTATCTTAGTCCTATCTCAATTAGGCAGATATAGATCTAACCTAACCAAGAGCAGGTATTTAAAATATTGAGATTTAAATGTCTTGTTTATAATGAATATCAAGTTAATGAAATAGTTCAATTAACTGACATTATGGATACCAAACACATCCTATTGAGACCCTTTAACTTAAATAATCAATCGACAACACTCAGGAAGAAGTTCACAAAGTGATATTGATCAGTGAATCAGTAACTTGAATTCTTAGACAATAATATGCGGAAGAAGTTCACAACATATCACTATTTATTCATCCAATATTAAAAGACAGATTTATGAGTAAATAGTTACTCAGAAATCAGAATTAAGCTCAGAAGAGCAGAGATAAATGACAACATAAAATAGAAGCAAATAACCCATACCGACAAAAGTGCACAAATATGTAAGTAAATTGCCACCATTCTTGTTATCATAAAATGAAACCAGCATTTAAAACAATAGTATTCGAAATACCAGTTTATTGAATCCATTTCTCCAGCTCCGGTCTCGAATACAATGCCTAAGCTTCTTCTTTCAAAAGCAGAGCTACAATAGCGCAAACTCCATTCATTATACATAACTCAGGATGTAAAAGAAAAACCTCAATAATCTCCAGATCTGAGGTTCCACTCCTCCCACCTACAACTCTAAATCCCTATTACAAAAGTGCTTTTAGAATTTCAGAATTGCAGAGGAGAGCCGCCCATATTACATTCTGCAATCTGCTATTTATAATATTTGCAAAGGAATTCTTGAGAGGAAAGTTTGTTGGAAAGAAATCTGCCAAATCTAATTTTATTTGCTCAAAATTCCAATTTTTAATCGCTGGAGCTTTCTCATTGATTGAGATCTTTTTTCTCCATATATTTTCTACTGTTTTCCTGCAAAAAGAAATCAAAATGAATTAAGATGCAACAATAAAATCAAAATACTATTTCTGGCATCAAATCAAATTCTATTTAAATAAATCATTGAAAATAAAATATAAGCTCTATTGATGCATGTGACAGTTTAATTGGCCAAAGATATTATTGATGAGTGAATCTGCAATTAGAAGAGGCTTAGGACAAATAAAAATGCAGAAAATAATTCAGAGAATTGATTTTGTTTTTAGAAATTCGGAGCTTGATATTTTGCATGATTTTTGACCCAATTAATGATCAAGTCTATTAGCGAAACCTGCTCAGAAATATTCTTCTTGGTTTTATCTTTCCAATGAGCTGTCCTAGGCCTCATTTGGCCAAGTATAACTCAATCTATGAGCTTCCAAAGTTGAGGAGTCAAATCTGGTGTAAATCTGGAAATTTTGTTGCTGGGCTAAAAATCTGACTTTTAATTAAAAATCTAATCTTGAATTAGTCTCTAATTAATTCTAATTTAATTGCTAATCATAAACTAAACTAATCATTTAACAAACTATTTATTAATTAATATTAATCTACTTAACTAACCTATTAAATGTTTATAAACTAATTAATATCAATCTAAATAATAATTAAATTAATTATTATATTATCTATTACTTAATTTAATTTTAAAATTAATTTACAATTTTATAATATAAGTTAATATAACTTACATAAGCTTATTAATGAATTTGAATCCATAAAAAGAATCGTATGTGAGGATGGCTTTAAAGCAAAAGTCATGAATTGATTTCATATCGCATTGGGGGGAGCAAATCGCATTGGAGGAAAGTTTAGGTTGAGGTTTATAGAACTTTGTTTGTTGAGAATTTGCAATGCGATGGAGCATTGTTTTGTTAATTTTTATTTTAATATTAAATCATTTTGATTTAACATTCCATTACATTTTTACTTATTCGCATGAATGTAAGTTTTATGAAAACTAAGGTTAATGCTCCGAGTCCTTTGACTTTTTGCAATCGCATATTGGGAGATAAGGGCCATCGCAATTTTTATAAATGTATCAAGTGAAATTTTGCGATGCGATCTTGCGATCCAGTGTAATAAATTTTGTTTATTTTAATATATATATATATATATATATATATTATAATATATATATATATTTATATATATATTAAGCTTTAATTTAATTAAATTAATTATATTTTTATTAATAATTTAATTTTAATTAATCTTAAAATTTAATATTAAAAATCAATTTTTTATTTTTATTTTATTTTAATGATGTTTAGTTTAGTTCTGAAATTTTCTAAAGCGTAATTCGCTTATCTAAACTACAACTATTCTAAAAATAAATAAAAAGAATAGAAATAACATTTTTAACCCAGACTAGAGAAATGATAGGACTTCAAAGGAGTACCATTTTTAAACTAGTTGATCAATGGGGCGAAACAAGTGTCAATGGGAAGCTTATAAAAATTTTATTCTAACAAAACAATCAAAACAAGAATCCAAAGAAAATGAAAAATTAACAATCGCGTAGGATAATCAAATAAAATAAAAATCCTAAAAGGCGTTTAGCCAAAAATTTATAGAAAGGGTCCCCATTTTTTGAAGTGAAGACATCAATAATGAGGGGTTGTGTTTTTACCACAACAGGTCCATATTTTTCTCCTCCAAATTAGTTGCAAGGATCTGGCATCCTTTCTTAAAATTCCTTTTTAATTGCATGGTTAATAGCTCTCTAATGGATATTGGTCTAGGAATTTCTTGGACCTATTTCTGTTGTCCCTCGTCGTTATATAATTAAAATAGTTGTTGTATGTTAAACTATAGCAAGAAAAGGCTTGATTTAACTTGTGCCTTAGTCAAATGGAGAAATTTGAATTTCCACTTCAGCGGGATGACTTGAGTTATAGTTAGTAGGAGTGATATGGCCAAGTCACTCAATTAAGTCAGTCAATTCGAGTTTGTGGGCTAGAATTAGAGTTGTGCATGAGTTGATTGCAAGATCTAGTAATCTAGTGGAGTTATAGTTAGTGAAACTTAGTTATCTGAGCTCTAGTCATGAATAGAGTCACTAGGAGTTTAGTTGAGTAGTTGTAACTGGTGTTAACTCATTGATCTCTTAGTTAACTAGTCAATTTACTAAAAATAACCCTATTCATGCATGTAATTAGAATTCCCCAGTTGAGTGGAGGAAAAAGGCATCATTTTAATTATCAGTGTATATTATTGAGTGTACAAGTTTTGCATTGGAGTAGGTGAGCAATTTATCTTGGGTTTGTACAAAGAAATAAGAGATTTCCATATTTTTTAGGAGCTAATTTCCTCATGAATTGCACAAGGAAATAGGAAGAAGTTCGAGGCTTAATTTGGCTAAGTGTTGGTCAAAGCAGGCAGAGCAGGAGATCAATATTATAGTGCAGGTTGAGCTTCAAGGATTGAAGTTGTCATTATAATTGATCATTGTCTCATTTGATATAATACAAAAGAGAGGAGGGGTTTTTCCCAGTTAATTTCCCCAGTAAAAGTATTGTGTTCATTGTGATTGAATGATTTGAGTATGCATTGGAGGGCACCTCAAATTTTTGTGCTTTACCAGACTGGGATTGTTGTAAAGTCAGATTTCATGTTCCTCAGTGGGCTTAAGAATCCTCGACCTATGAATGGTGGGATATATGGTAAATCCTAAAGGTGTGTTCCCTCCACAAAATCCAAGAGTTCCTAGGCCTTGTGTTCTTTCTTTCAGATACCACCTCACTCAGTTTCAAAACCTTCCAGGAATCTAGCTCAACGAAATACAAGAGAACCTGTCACAACATGGATATCCAGAAATTGCAAGGAAAGGTTGAAGAACATTGTCACACCTAGAAAAACCCATGCCAATGAAAGCAAGAGAACCAAACACACACATGCTTGAAGCATGCATGCCAAAGCTAGAAAGGAAATCACACATGCAAATTGATACCTACAAATAATCTCATTGTAGCTGCTAGATGTTACTCTTCCTTGCTTGATCTTTGCTTTCCTTTTCCTTCTTGATCCTTCCTTTACTTTCCTTGATCCAATATGAGAGTACTTCAAGAATTCTCTGTGTCCAAGAGTGAGAGAGAGAGATAGAATAGAGAGAGAGCTCCAAAACTAAACTAACAAAAAGGTACCAACTCATTCTCGGAAGCCTTTTTATTAATGAGGCCTCTATTTTCTTCAATTTTCCATTATTTTCCTTCATTCTCCTCCTCACATGCAACTTGTTATCTTTCACCTTCCTTTTCTCCTTATTTCCATTATTTTCATAAATAAATTGCCAAAAATGTCATTTTTCCTTTCCAAATACTTTGTGTTTTCCATTGCCAATTTCCTTAGCCATAATAAACCATATGAACACCCACACTAGGATGTTTCCCTACTCTCATCTTGCAATATGTGTCCCTTGACCTTGGTTATTATTTTGTCTTTATTAACTTTATTACATGGAATTTTGACCAGGATTGTTACCAAACCCTCTCCCTTGGGGGAACATTGTCCTCAATGTTCAATGACACCTACAATCAACAAGACCGCTGAAAAGCAAAATATACTACCCATGGAGATTTATAAGTTAGCTTGATGCAGTATTTACAATGATCAACCTATTGAGAAGAAAAAGAACATGGGACATAACAACATAACAACATGAAACACATACCACTTATTGGATCTTTATAACACATCTCATGGTGGTATTTACATCCATATACATATGTACATATACCAAAACATCACACCAAAAACATTCGCTCAACTGCTGAATAGAGAAGGATACATAGCCTGCATCTAATCTGCCATCTCCCATGTAGATTCATCGGGCCCAAAGTGCTTCCGTTGCACTTTAACCTGCTCGATTTCTCGGTTTCAGAGCATGAGCATCTCTCTCTGTAATATACATTGAGGTTCTATTTGGAATTCTCCATCTGGCTCCACCTACAATACAGACCAGTCAATCACATGATCAACATCTTTAACATACTTCTTAAGCAATGACACATGGAAAACATCATGGAGTCTCACTATCAGAGGCAGTGAAAGTCGATAGGATACTTGTACAATCTTCAAGAATCTTGAAAGGTCCACAAAATTGAGGTGCTAGCTTGGCAGACGATCCAATCCTCAAGGAGCTCTTCTTGGGCTTGATGTGGAGATACACTTGCTCCCCAACCTATAACTCCTTAAACAACTTGTTATGATCTGCATAAGTTTTATGCATGTCCTATGCTGCCTTCAGATTCTTCTTGATAACGTGCATTTTATGTTCCATCTTTGCCAACATGTTTGTTTCTATCAACACTCTGTTAACTGGAACACTCTAACTGATGGGAGTATTACAACTCCACCCATAAAGTGCCTCAAAAGGACTCATCCTCGGTGACTCATGATAACCATTATTATAAGTGAACTCAACCAATAGAAGATACTCCTCCCATCTCCTCTATTGGTGCATCACATTCATCCTCAACATATCCTCCAAAATATTGCTGACCCTCTCTGTTTGTCCATCTGTTTGCAAATGATAAGTCATGTTGAAGGCCAACTATGTCCCCAAACCTACAAACAACTCCTTCCAAAACTTGGAATTGAACTTAGCATCCCTGTTTGACACAATCTTCCATGAAACACCATGCAGCCTCACTACATCTCTGATGAATACATGTGCTACATCACTGGAATGAAGTGTGCTACCTTTGTCAACCTATAAACCACAACCATGGTAAATTCATGTTTTCTAGATCTCCTTGGAAAACCCGTGATGAAATCCATGGAAATGACCTCCCACTTCCACTTTGGAATCAAAATCGGCTATAGTAGTCCACCTGGATGTTTACATTACGCTTTCACTTGCTGGCAGTCCAAACATCTAGCTACAAACTCTGCCACTTCCTTCTTTAGATTCGGCTAATGATAAAACTTCCTCACTATTTTCAATGTGTTTTGGCATCCTTGATAACTTGAATATGGTTTTGCATGAAACTCTTGCAAGATAGTCTTCTTGAGCTCACTGTCATTCAGCACATATATCCTGTCCCTAAATCTAAACAAACCATCTTTTGTAAGATGATAGTCCACATCCTAACCACATGTACATTGTTGAACTTGTGCATAAGCTCCATGTACCTGCCATCTTGTTGTCTTGCCTCTAAGATCTGATATTGTAAGTCTACCCCATAAGAACTCATAGTTTCTATATGATTCGCATGTATTATCCTGCTAAGAGCATATAACACCTTGTTTTCATTTCCCTTAATGTACCTAATCTCAAAGTCAAACTCACTAATCATGGCCAACCATCTAGCTTGCCTAGAATTCAGATTTGGTTGGTCAAACAAGTATCTCAATCCACTATGATCGATCATCAATACAAACCTCATTCCAAGAATATAGTGCCTCCACATCTTCCATGCATGGATGATCGCTACCAACTCAAGATCATGTGTTAGATAATTCTTCTCATGCTCATTTAGTTTATGTGACTCATAGAGCACTACATGTCATTCTTGCATAAGGACTCCACCAAGTCCTCTATTGCAAGCATATGTACACACCACAAACTCTTTGTCTAGATATGCAATCTTTAACACTGGAGCATTTGTCAACAACTTCTTCACTTTCTCAAAATTGGTTGCACATTCTTCTATCCACTCAAATTTCTTACCTTGCCACTACAATAACATAATAGGATATGCAATCCAAGAGAAGTTCCTGATGAACCTCTTGTATTAAACTGCTAGCCCCATGAATGATCTTACATCATCAAAATTTCTAGGAGATTCCCACTCCATGATAGCCCTTATCTTCTCTGGATCCACTGATATGCCTTCCTTGGAAACAACATGGCCCAAGTAATGTACCTTTGTCTGAAATAAATTGATTTTACTAAGATTTTCATACAATTGATGCTGTCTCAGCAATCTCAAAACTGTTGCTAAGTGATCGGCATGCTCTTCCTCATTTTTAGAATAATCGATATGTCATCAATGAATATAATAACAAAATTTTCTAGATAAGGATGCAATACACTATTCATTAAGCACATAAAGGTAGCTAGAGCATTAGTCAAACCAAATGGAACTACAACAAACTCATAATGCACATACCTGGTCCATAAAGTTGTCTTGTAAATGTCCTCTTCCTTGATGCGTACCTAATGATATCCAGATCTCATATCAACCTTCGAAAACATTGTTTCCACCTGCAATTGTTCAAACAATTCATCAATCCTCGACAACGGATACATGTTCTTAATTGTCACCTTGTTCAACTGCATGTAATCAATGCATAGCCTGAGAGTACCATCCTTCTTCTTCACAAACAACATCGATGCACTCCAAGGTGATACACTTGGCCTAATGTATCTCTTGTCAAGCATTTTCTTTAGTTGTAACTTCAAGTCTACTAACTATGGTGTGCTCAACCTTTATTGTACCTTTGATGCTAGTGTTGCCTCTGGTACCAACTTAATGGAAAAGTCCACTTCTCTGTGAGGTGGCAACTCTAAAATCTCTGTTGGAAACATATCTTGAAATTGTTGCAAGATCATATACCTTCTCAATACCTCTACATCCTCAACATCCTTACCTTTATCACTAGAAATATGCACTAAAAATAACACACGCCCTTTTCTACGACTATGCTTTGCCTGCATAATTGTCACCATTCTAACTAATGTTGCCTTCTTCTTTCCCCACAAGATTCTATGTTCTCCATTATCATCCAAACACTTAATGGCCTTGTCATAACAATCGATTTTGGTCCTATGAAGATACGCCAATCCATACCCTAAATCATACTATATGATCCCAATGTTAATACATTCAAATGTCTTGAGGCAGGCATACCATTTAACTCAAATGCACAAGCTCTTACCTAGTGATACACTCTCTTCTTTGTAGTTGTTGCCAACTGCACTACCCAGGATTCTGAATGCACTTCTTTATTCAAACCACACTTATCCACCAGGTCAAGGCTAACATAACTATAATTAGATCTAAGGTTAATCAAAATTGAAACAACTTGATCACAAAGCTTACCTTCCATCGCAATAAAAGTTTGTTGATGATCTTCTTGCTTGTTATCCAACACTAGATAAATCCATGGAATGCTTTGCACAACAACCACAGCTATCTCTGATTCTTGCGCACTGTAAATAGGATGCCTATCACCATGATTTTATGGACAATCCCTCTTAAGATGCTCCTTACCACATGTCCAATACAATAACTGTCTCATACCATCACCTTTATTCTGCTTCCCTCCATGTTGTGACCCTGTTGACGGTGCTAGACCCGCCAACAAAGGGGATCTCCCCGGTATGAAGTCCCAACTAGACTTCAAATCATTTGATGTAGGAGTCCCATCTGGTATGATGGCCCAGTTTCCATTATCTTAGAGATTTTCCTTAGCTCTTATTGTTCAGCACATGAGAGTGTTATGCTTATAACTTCAAGAAAGTGAGGTGAGTATGCCTGGTGAGTGATTAATGGAACTCTGTGTCTATGTTCTCTTACTGCCAAAAGGGGGAATTAAAGTGAGCCTCTTGATGAGAGGGAATATTCCCAACCCAGGAAGAAACATACACGAACAACAACAAGGGTTTGTCTAGCATCCAACAAAATAGTCCACAATGGATGTGGTAGTTGTGAAAACCAAAGTTAGGGGGAAAACATGTACACAATCCAACGGAATAGTCCACATGGGGCGAAGGTCATTAAAACCAAGAAAACACAAAGATGATCTATCTAATGTCTGGCGGAGTAGTCCACTCGGATAGAATAGTAGTGATAAACAATACAACACATCTTCAACAATATGAGTACTAAAATAACCGAAATAGTTCAACTATCTTAGTATAGGTTAAGAAAACATGCATTACAAATGTTTAAATAATAGTCTTACAAATGGATACAAAACATACATGAAAATGTGTTCGCCTGAGACAAGCTTCTGAATTAATCAAAAGATTCAAGACACATCTATACACCATACATCACTAGTCCCAATAGTGGGACATTGGAGCCACTCCTCGCTCCTCAAAGAATAGACTATAAACTCTCAAGGCTATGTGGAAGGAGCCAAGGTGAAAATTCGTTTGCATGTACAAATGAGGGAGTATATATAGCCAAGGATGAAAGTGACCCTTGTGACTCTTCAATTTCCCTCATGATTGTTCAACTTACATGACTCTTTGACTCACATAATGTTACATTACATTTATTACAACAAGTATGGCCCAAAGTATTGATGTGACCAAGAAGACTCATGACACAACTCGACATGACACTACTGACATGAACATGTTGACAGTGGTGTCCGTGTCGAGCTACTATGCTACTGGGTGATGAGTATGCTCTTGGTGTATCATATCTTCACCTTTGCATGGCGAAGTGTGTGGGGTATTTTATGGTCTTGGTATTCGCTTGATGGTTCATGCATGTGTATGTATCTCCTTCGCTTGCAACTTGGTATGCTTCGCGCGTTCATCAAATGATCTAATAATCACCCTATGAGATATCTCAATTAAATATTTATTAGATGAAGGTATTACAGACTCATGTGTTGGTGTGGGCCTATGTTATTTAGGCAACGGATTGATCAGATTGCAAATACACAAACACTTGAAATGGAAAACAACAGAGAAATACAGTAAGTAAATACAAGAACACAAGAAATTAATAAGGATTTCACCCTATCCTCTAGGGCTACGTCTCCGGTCCAGCTTTTAGTGGTGGCCTTATTTTATTGTGTCTTAAGTAGAGAATTACAATGCAGGATCTCAATATGAGTCTCCTGAAACAGATTTTCTTGGCAAGGTGGTTCTTAGATTCCCCAAGCCACTAGATTACACAGACTCTTTTCCTTACCAGCTCTTTGACCTTTCTGTTCTGACAAATCCTCTCAGGGATGGCTTGAATCTCTCGAGTTCTCTGGTGCTCGAGGCTGCCTTTGGTCAGCTCAACCCTCTATCCTCTTTCTGCTTTTTGCTTCACTAGTTCTTCTCTTCTCTGTCTTCTGTCTTCGGTGTTCCTCTTCATGTCCCTTCTATTCTCTATTCATGGTTGTTTGATTCCTCTTCCCCTCCTTCGATTCACTTGCTACAACTTCACTTGGAGTTCCCTGTCTCAGCATCATCATCAGACTCACAGGGAGAGGCCACTTATCCTCCTGCAAATTGTGCCAGCCTATTTCGTCGATTCAGTTCTTTTTCAGTAATGTCGTGGAATGAGTCATCCGCCTCCTTAGTGGTCAAGCGAACCTCAAATTCTCCTAAATCGTAGCTTAATCCCTATTAAATACGATCTTTTCTGTTAGGCGCGATATCAACTGTCAGATCTGGATCCCCCAGATCCAACGCCTTCCGCTCTTTTCACGTGGTGGACTTGCTTGTTCGTTAGCTCGTGATGAGTGGTGGTTTTCTCTCTCCTCTGCTTGCCACGCATCGGGCACTGAGTGGAATCGCTCCACTTTCACCAAAACTGCTTACCGCCCAAGGATGCCCTCGATCAATACCATTGGTTTTGGAGCGGGTCCCGCCTTTATCTTTTAGCCATTTGTCCCACGGTCTTCCTGACTCCCACAGGACCGAGTGCTCGGGGCCTCTCCTTCTTGAGGGTTTTTGCCCAGCGATGCGTGATTAGCACTAATCAAAAACTCCCTCTGTTTCCTAATCTGGGCTCCCTAGGGGCTAGTTTCGCCTCCCGCATAGTCTCCATGGGCCTTGGTCAACACGCTTTGACAGAGGTCCTCGTCGTTCCACGTTGGCTGCCAATTGCCACTGTTTTAGAGGTGTTTTTGTTCGATGCTCTCAATTATTTGAAGTCTGCTCCGACCTAGTACAACCATGGTTCTTTTGATTATTCTTCATGGATCCAATTTGGATCACAACCTTCCCACTGAAAAGCTTTGGGATCACCAAAATTTGGTTTTCAAGCATAGACTAAGTGAGGGTACTGATTTCTCACTCGTCCAATCTCAATCCACTTTGCACTGCTCGGCTTTGAACCTTTGAGCCCAATTCTAAGGTACTCAACATCTCCTCTGCACGTTCTCCTCACCTTCCTGTCCAACACTGTGTCTTCCTGCAATTCATTAAGATATTCAGGTAGCAGGTCATCAATAGAAGGCAACTGACTCTGCTCTTCAGGGTCCTCAATCATTGATGGTTCAAACAATATCAATCATTCTGCATTTACGACTGAGTAGATGTGCATGTAAGCTGGTAGATCAAGACGAAAAGCATTTTCACCAATCTTCCCAAGTATTTTGAGGGTCCATAATTGATAGGCTTTAGATTTTTACCTTCACCTTACATCCTGTCCTTGCTGATATATAGCCATACTTGGTCACCAACTTGAAATCTATGCTCCATCTGATGCTTGTCATTCCTAGCCTTGTATTTGGCTTGGCTCTTTTCTAGCTGTTCCTGTATGCCCTGGTGTATCTCTTGGATCTGTTCAATGAACCTAGTTGCCTTGTCCACATCACTATGTCCATCAACTGTGGTATCTTTACCAAAGACAAAATCCAAAGAAGACCTTGGTGTGAAACCAAAACAGGTCTCAAAAGGAGATCTTTGTGTAGAAGAATGTTTTGCTCTATTGTAAGCATGTTGCACATAACACAAGTGTTCATCCCAAAGCTTAGGATGTTTGCTGCAATATCCTCTGA
>APFE030085284.1:72309-86807 GCA_000404065.3 Pinus taeda
TGTCTGGCCATCAGTTTGTGGATGAAAAGCTATGCTTTTCTTCAGTTTGGTGTCCATCAATTCCCACAGACTTGACCAAAACTTCCCCACAAATTGGGTGTCTCGATCAGATACAATAGAAGTGGGTAATCCAAAATGAACCCAAACAAATTCAAAGAACAGTTTTTGCAGTTTGTTCAGCTATAATCTGTTTATTACAATGTATTAAAATACACATTTTGCTGAACCTATCCACAAAAACATATAGATAATCATGACCTTTCCTAGATTTAGGCAGTCCTCCAACAGAATCCATGGAAATACTTTCCCAAGGGTGAGAAGGAACTGGTAATGGAGTATACAAGCCTAGTTTTCAATTGGTGGGCTTGCTTTTGGCACACATAGTACACCCTCTTACATATCTAGAAACTGTCTCATTCATTTTTGGCCAATAGCAAAATCTTTGCAGTTGTGCAACTATTTTACTTACCCCAAAGTGACCTGATATCAGAGAAGTGTGTCCTTCTCTAATTATCTTTACTCTCCCAGTTTGGGGAATGCAGAGTTTCCTACAATGATATAAGAGTCGGTCCTTTACATGATAATCCAACTCTTCTACTCTTTTCCCTTGACTCAAAGTTTCATATACATCTTTAAAGTTTATATCTTGAGCATATTGTTCAATGTACATTTCATGTAGTACAAAATTATGCTTACGTATAGTAGATGAATTTATAATGGGTCTAGATAACATGTCTGCAACTTTGTTATGTATGCCCTTTTTATATCTGATGACTAAATGAAACTGTTGTAGAAAACCCATTCACCTGTAGTGTCTTGATTGCTGCAACTTAGTTTGGGAGTGTAGATATTGAAGTGCTTGATAATCAGTATGCATTATTGTCTCTTTGCCCATTAAGTAATGTTTCCACTTTTTCACATTTTGAACTAACTGCATACAATTCTTTATCATATGTAGGATAGTTAACTACGATGGGATTAAAAGTCTAAGAATGATAACATATGGGTTTACTGTGTTGTGTTAACACTGCTCCCATGGCATAGTCATTGGCATTTGTTTGGATCTTAAATGGTCTTTGTAGATCAGGCAGTGCTAGTACAGGTGTTGTACTAATCTTTTCTTTCAATGTGTCGAAGGGTTTCTGATGTTTGCCTCCCCACTGAAACACCTTATTCAATCCTGTCAAAGCATGTAAGGGAGCTGCAATTGAGGAAAAGTTAGAGGTGAACTTCCTCCAGTATTGTGGTACTCCTAAGAAGCTTCTCACTTCTGTAGCAGACTTGGGTTTAGGCTTGTTTACAATGACTACCACTTTAGAGGGATGTATTTTCAATTCACCACCCCCTACTATCTAACCCAAATAATTTAGAGATGTTTTGCCAAATTCACATTTTGAGAGTTTAACACAAAGCTTTTCTCTTTTCAAAACATCTAATGTTTGCTTAACATGCTTAAGTGTTCTTCCCACGTTTTACTAAAAATCAGAATGTCATCCAAATACACAATAACAAAATCATCAATAAAAGGTTTGAGTACATCATTCATTAACCTCATGAAAGTAGTAGGAGCATTGGTCAAGCCAAAAGGCATGACCAGCCACTCATACAATCTCTGCTTCGTTTTGAAAGAAGTCTTCCATGCATCTTGTCCTGCAACTCTGACCTGATGGTATTCACTATGCAAGTCTAGCTTGGTGAAATAAACAACTTCCTTTAGTTGATCTAAAAGATCATCTATGTGAGGAAGGGGATAACGATTTTTTATTGTTATCTTATTCAGTGCTCGGTAGTCAATGCACATTCTCCACGAGCCATATTTCTTTCTCACCAAAATGATTGGTGACCCACATGGTGATGTGCTAGGCCCGATGAACCCCTTCTCGAGCAACTCCTACACTTGCTTCTTGATTTTAGCATTCTCTAAAGTAGACAACCTTTACATTCCAATGTTAGGCAATGGAACATCTTGCTGCAAAATAATATCATGTACTATTTCCTTTTTGGGTGGCAGACCTCTAGGTTCTTGAAACAAGACATCATACTCTAAAACAACCTTTTCTATATCAACTTGTTGTTTAGCATTACAACCTTCAAATACATTGGTTTTATCAGGTTTCTTGTCCTTTACAACCATCAGTAAGAATTGTTTGGATGAATTTATCATTCTTTTCATCTGCCCTGAGTTTATGAGAGTATAATTATTCTTGAGCTTGTGAGCTCTTACAAAGTATTCGATTCCATCTTTAACAAGTAGATACTTGTTCTCAGCTCTATAGAAAATAGCTTTTCTATCATACAAGTAAGGACCTCCTAAAACAATTCCACATATATCCAAAGGGAATTATGTCTAACTCAACCTCATCTACAAATGCCGACCCAAAAGAAAACTTGAATTTGCACTGTCTAGTCACTTGTAGTTGTGCTTTATCATTCAACCATCCTAATGGGTATGGTTTCTTGTGATGTGTAGCTACTAATGCCAACTTCTTTACAATTGCTTCAGAAATCAAATTTACTTGTGAGCCACTATCAAACAAAGTATCAATCTTTTGATATTTGGAAACAACTCAAATATGGAAAAGCACATGTCTTTTTCTCTCATGTTCTTCATAAATAATAGATTGAGCAGAATCACTAGTAGATGCTTCAGAATTCTTACCTTTTATACATGTGGCTGCAATGGCTGTTTCATCTCCCGAGTTTGACCCTAAATCTTTCTCGATGGCTGTAGCAATCTTCTTTTTCTTGCCCTCGGACTTCTTAGGTCTCAGCTCTGGATGCAGAATCCAACAATGCTCATCATCATGCCGATCCTTTTTACAGTAAGTGCATGAAGCTTTGCTTTTCTCTGCAGTGTTTACCTTCCTTGCTTTCCACTTCTGCTTCCTTTTCTCCTTTCTCTTGCTTGCAGTGGGTTGGGATGGTCCCCCAACTTCTAGATTTCCATTCTTCCCTATAGCTTCTAGATGAGTAGCTTGTATAGATACCTCATCTATACTAGTGGGATTGAACATGAGGATGGTATGCCTCATATAGCTGTGAAGACCACCAATGTACTTCAAAAGAGTCTCTGGCGAGTCTAATGAGATCCCCAGATTCAATGTTGTCTTTATAAATTCTTGAGTGTACCCTTGCACACTTTTCCCTTTCAACTGCCGAAGAGTTTGCCAACTCATCATGGCTTGTTGCATGTAGGCCAATAAATAGAATTTCTTTTTGATTGCAGAAACAAAGTCACTCCAGACAAATATAGTCATACCATTTCTTTTCATGTCCTTCCCACCAAACCAAGGCAGTGCCTCCTAGGTATAAGCTTGCCAGTTGAATCTTGCTCTTGTCTGAGTTGATGTTCTGTACTCTGCAATACACATCAATATATCTAATCCAATTGTCCAACTTTTCAACATTTAACTCTCCATCATATATAGGCAAATCAAATTTAACATCTAGCTTGATTAAAGATGATTTCTTGTTATGCACAGGGCTATTAGGAGGTGTGAGGAAGTTTTCCTCTTTCCCTTTTTCTTTTGAGTGGTCATGGGAATGAGACTCATCTTCTTCTTTGTCTGGTTTAGAACCTGATGAATCTTCATCCTTATGCTTTCTAAATTCCCTATACATTTCTTCTACCATAGACTTTATAGCTAGGAAAATTTCTACGAATTGAGGGTCTGGCCCCATAGAACCTTCCTCTGACATTGTTTTCCGAGGATAGAATCTCCCAATTTCAAGAATAGTTTCGACCAACTCTCCTTCTCCTAATTTGAGCTTTGATCTAGTGAGCATTCAACAACTAAACCAACACAAGCTTGTCTAACCTTACAACCTAGAGCTCTGATACCACTTCATTTGATAATCACCCTATGAGTGATCTCAGTTAAATATTTATTAGATGAAGGTATTACAGACTCATGTGCTGGTGTGGGTCTATGTTATTTGGGCAACGGATCGATCAGATTGCAAATACACAGACACTTGAAATGGAAAACAGCAGAGAAATACAGTAAGAAAATACAAGAACACAAGGAATTAATAAGGAGTTCACCCTATCCTCCAGGGCTACGTCTCCAGTCCAGCTCTCAATGGTGGCCTTATTTCATTGTGTCTTAAGTAGAGAATTACAATGCAGGAGCTCAATATGAGTCTCCTAAAACAAATTTGCTTGGCAGGGTGGTTCTTGGATTCCCCAAGCCACTAGAGTACACAGACTCTTTTTCTTACCAGATCTTTGACCTCCCTAGTCTGATAGATCCTCTTTGGGATGGATTGAATCTCTCAAGCTCTCTGGTGCTCAAGGCTACCTTTGGTCAGCTCGGTCCTCTGTCCTCTTTCTGCTTTTTGCTTCATTGGTTCTTCTCTTCTCTATCTTCTGTCTTCGGTGTTCCTCTCCGTGTCCCTTCTATTCTCTATTCAAGGATTTAAGGTCATTCGAGCTCATGGTTGTATGATTCCTCTTCCCCTCCATCGATTCACCTACTATAGCTTTGCTTGGAGTTCCATGTCTCAGCGTCATCATCAGACGTACAGGGAGTAGCCACTTGTCCTCCTGCGAACTGCACCATCCTGTTTCATTGATTCAGTTATTTTTCAATTATTTTGTGGAATGAGTCATCTGCCACCTTGGTAGCCAAGAAAACCTCAAATTCTCCTAAATTGCAGCTTAATCCCTCATTAAATCCAGTCTTTTCCATTGGGCGCGATATCAACCATCAGATCTAGATCCCCCAGATCCAACGCCATCCACTCATTTCGCGGTATGGAATTGCTCGTCCATTAGCGCACGATGAGCAATGGTTTTCTCTCTCCTTTACTTGCTACATGTCAGGAGCTGAGTGGAATCGCTCTGCTTTCACCAAAACTGCTTACTGCCCAAGGATGCCCCCGATCAATACCACCGGTTTTGGAGTGGGTCTCACCTTTAGCTTTTAGCCGTTTGTCCCACGGCTTTCCTGGCTCCCACGTGACCGAGTGCTCGGGGCCTCTCTTTCTTGAGGGCTTTTGCCCAACGATGCATGATTAGCACATCAAAAACTCCCTCCATTTCCTGATCTAAGCTCCCTAGGGGCTATTTTCACCTCCCGCACAGTCTCCATGGGCCTTGGTCAGCGTGCTTTGACCGAGGTCTTCGTCGTTCCATGTTAGCTGCCAACTGCTACTGTTTTAGAGGTGTTTTTGATCACTGCTCTCAATTCTTTGAAGTCTGTTCCGACCTGGTACAACCATGGTTCTTTTGATTATTCTTCATGGATCCAATTCGGATCATTCAACCGTGAGAAAGTCTTCCAAAATGTGCCCTTTCTTCATCACGTTCATTGTCGTGCAATGTTTCATTCATGTACTTTCTTCTACAATCACTCACGATGAGACGACATCAAATCCAGAAATATACTAATCTACTGTGATGCATTATTTTATGTGATTAGTTCAGGTGACCACGAGGGAGGACAAAGTACTGAGACTACGAAGAGCACAGCTCAGGACAAGATGCAGGACTCTGGGGCAGTGTCGAGGATAACTACACAGAGGTCACTGGAAGGCTGATTTGAGCAATTTGGGACAGTCGTGAAATCTGTGGGAGAGGGCTTAGCTAGGAGGCAAAATTGCATACTTTTCTTGGGGAGTCAGTGTGGGCAGTTGGAAGCACTGGCAGTGAAAACTGCGCAGTTTTCTTGAGGAGGTCGAGATCAGGCTGCAGGAGCTGCTGGTCAGAACTACGTATTTCTAACAGACACTCGAGGAAGAACATGATTGTGTAGATTCTAGGCTAAATGGAGTGTCAGGCATTAGGAGGAATGTCAGTGAAAACTACACAGTTTTCAGCAGGAGAGAAAAGAAAGCCAACAAGGGGACTACCTGGCAAAATTATGCAATTTCCTAGGAAAGTGTAGTGACAGGCAGCAAAGGCTTGTCTGCGTCATTTCTATAGGTAGTGTAGGCAGGCAGGTTGGACAACTACTATGCAGTTTTGGGGATGAGTGCAGCCCTGGGTCACAGCTCAAGTTAGATATTTCAATTGACCAATGGGAGGGTTTTTCAGGAAGCACAGACTGTAATGGCTTCTTATACAACTTATGTGCAGTTTTGGGAGTCATTCAACTGGATTGTTTGCATAATTTCACAATGCAAGCTACCCGAAGGATAGCCTTGAGCTCTGTGCAGTTCTGGGTAGCAATGTAAGGTCAATGAGATCGGGTCCGGTTAATGGAGGGTTGTTTGATTCACGGAGGGTTGTCAATCGACAAATTTTCGAGAAAAATGACTAAGTGTGGAAGTGAGTGTACTTGTGCATACATGACAATGTGATCACACACTTAGCACGACTCGATGACAAGACACCTGAAACCAGTGAGACAAACACGTGCTCAGTGAGACTGTCTAAAGGTTAAGAGTGGCAAGTGCGACACTTGAGACATATCATTGAACAACCATGATGACACTTGTGCGATAGTGCGTGTGAGTTCAATGGATGTTCACATAGATAAGGTAACCCAAACAAGCAAATACAAACCTTCAACATTACCAGAACTGGGTCGCAAGCATGACATAGCAATCAACATGCCAAGAAGATAGTTGGTCAAACAAGCGAGAAGGAAGCAAGACACGTAGAGGAAACACATGAAATGACTTTGTGCTTGCAAACATGCATGTTATTGAAGACAAAATAATATGACAATGACAAGCAGTCCTTCAAGCTACACTAAGAGATGTATTTCAAATCATATGTTTTACTTACCAACTTACCCTCGTGAAGATCATGCATCTGACGGAGTTTGCATGAGGTCTTGGTCTTTTATCATAACCCATCTTCTTGTTCATTCTCCTCAACTCCTTGAGAGTGGTCCAACATGTCATTATTTCATGTAATCATTGAGAGATAGATATGCACAATTTCAGTGGATAGTGACTTATGTTGGGATGATCTACACAGTTTTCCAGAGCAAGTTTGGGTTGCCTGCTCTGCACAATTTCTGAGAGCAAGGTTGGGTTGTCTACTTTGCACAATTTCTTAGAGCAAGGTTATTGGCCTGCTCTGCGCAGTTTTCGAATTCAAGGTTGGGTTGCTCTGCACAATTTCTTAGAGCAAGGTTATTAGGCAGTTAGGACAACACTGTGCAGTTTTGAGATGCAATACACTGCTATGGGATGGGGTCCTGGGAGGGCACCTCTCCGTAGTTTCTGAATGTAGGGCAGTGGGACTGCTCTGTGCATTTCTGGAGAGAAATGTTGGTTGTCTGACTACTCTATGCATTTCTGTAGAGCATCGCTGGTTGTCTAAATTCTATTCACATTTCTAGAGAGTAGTGTTGGTTTCCTGACTTCTCTGCACATTTCTGGAGAGTAGTGTTGGCTAGGTATCTGAGGGAAGACACTACACAGTTTCTGAAGACAATGGGTTCCGGCTGGGGAAGAACACAAGAGGAAACCACTATGATGTTTTGGATGCCAAGGGAGGCTAGGGTCTCTACACACTGCGCAGTTCCAGCAAGCAAGGGAAAAAACTTAATGGTTGCATAAGCAAAGTGCATAGTTCCAGGAATCTGGATCAAGTTAGGTTGCTGGGGAAATTGGCTAAGTGTGAGATCAATGAAACAGATGTAAACAATGATAAGACTTGACTATGATCACACAAGAACACTTAGTGATACAATGTAGACCATCTAGAATGTATAAAACGTACTCTTCTTGATGCACAAACCTTCGTGACAAGAGTGCGTGAAGTGAGTGTGAAACATGTCTATGTAATGAAAACAACTCATGCTCACAAGATTTCCCTTGAAGCAAAACAACATTCCCTTTGCGTGACAAACAACAATCCTTATGCCCAAAGATGACACATACTACATAAAGATGAGAACATGAAAAAATCGCAAGATCAAGGAGGAAGCTTGAGATCATCATCTTACCAACAAGTGACCAAGGAACGATCGATCATAGGATCCAAGGTAGGCTCTGAAATTTGCATGCAAACCAAAATTTTGGAGGGTGGTTGTAGCCACTACAACCAACCCATTAAACTTCTTGTGAGGTGCAATATTTTATTTCTCAAATGCATCCTGACATCTTGTTCTTTTCTACTGCCATTTACCTTTAGCTTTGTGTTTCCCTTTCCAACCTTGTTGAGATTATGTCTTGCACTTTGATTGCTCATAACAATGCTTCAATTTCCCAATAACTTCCTCAAGTGATCGAGGCTCATCATACTCAATCCGATCTCTAAATGCTAATGGAAATCCACAAACAAATATCTTAACTTTAGCCTTCTCATCTTTAAGATATGATACATACCTCAATAACTACAGAAACTTATTCATATACTCCTATCTTTAGCTTGTAGAGTTCCTCGGCTTTGTTGTCATAGTGCCTCTATGACAAGTACTTCTTCCTGAAAATTCTCTTGAATTAATGCCAACTCAACTCCTTTTTCTTGATGTCTCTAACCTGCTTCACATCTTCCCACTAGATGTTTTCTTCCCTTTAAGGTTGAAGATAACTATTCTAGCCTTAATATTCTTTGTGTATTCATGCAACTCAAAGAATTACTTCATCCCAAGTATCCATGCTTCTGCATCCTACAGCTTCTTCAAATCCCCATCAAAGGTAGGTGGCTATTCTTTCTTGAAATCATTTGGAAAATATCCCTTGTCACTACTCCTGTAAGGATGATAACACTGACGATCGTAGTGTTGATCATAACCAGAATTAGAGTAGAACTTGTTTCCATCACCTCTCCTATCTGGAATATCCAAGAACCCACCATCTCTAATCATTTCATCTCTATCCGACCTGTGCCCACTGTGAGACCTATGGTCATATGCCCCAGTGTTGTCCTCTTGCCCATGGTTGATCTGAAGTTGTCCTTATCTCTCCAATTTGGACAAACTTTGAAGGATTACCGCATTGTCTTCTACTTGTTTCTCTTGTTCCTAAATGATCTTGTCATTATCTGCCTTGAAACTCCTTATTTTTGCCTCCAAACTTCTCAATGTGTCTACTAAGTCAGAAAAATGCCCAACACCACGCTACTCATCTGACCCATAAGGAGAATCTCGTGAACTGTAGTATAACATCTTGTTATTTATCTTTGATCTCTTTCCTGTAAGTATACCATGTTAGCTTAGACGAAAACATAACATAATCAACATACCTCAGCATAGTTCAAAGGAGGATATCTCATATGTAAGATCAACCAGATTATCATGATACATGTATAATCACAATAATATCAACACATAACATCAGTTCAATGACTATCCAGTAATTAATTCCTTATCAAACCAACCACATACCATGACCTCATGCATGACCACTACAACCATATTAATGTATGCATAACAATATATAAGCACTGATATGCATAACCAACATACACTCATGACGACCACATCCAACAACACACCACCCACTTTCACATGGCGATGCCACTACAACCATGACCACCACCATGCATACATAACAATTACATAAACCAAAATCATAGAGAACACACTTATGTTACTGACATGAATGCATGACCAACACACCGCCCAACTAATCTAAGAGGTGAACCATACTCTGATACCACTATGTAACACCCTTCTCCCACATTTGCCCAAGTTAATTGAGTTTTAGTGGTAAACATGTGATGAGAGGCTACTATGATGTGATTCAACTCCCCATGTACAATTAATGAAGTGGAACTGATAAAACAAAACCATTCAGTCCTTCCACACGTGCTAGAGAACCTTTTGGATCCAACCAATCCTTCCAGGTGACCAACCCAGGAGAAGACTTGACATTTGACTGGAATTGACCCCCAGTCACTCCCATGACAAGCCATGAATGTGACTAAGACCTTCCAGATTCTCCCATGGCAATGTCATGTCAGTGACTGTGGAATTTTTCAACTAGTTCTGAGCCAGCGAGCTAGATTATGTGCCACATTTTCAAGGCCATGACTCATGCCACTAACTAGAACTTCATGAAATTTTCAGAAATGGTAAATAATAATGGAATAAGGGCACTATTCAAAACACTTGATCAATGATTTGATTGAACCCCTAATAGCCATGACAAGCATTTTGTCAAACATGTCAGAAATATGCAATCTACAAGTCATAACAACATATCTAAGCACAGGTTCTCATACTTATCTGAGATTCGTAAAGAAGAATTGTTGCCTTATCAGAATAGTTACATTATCACCTATTAGGTCATATATTAATTGTAATTTTAATTACTAATCAAAAAATGATGGAAGGCATACATTAAGTTTGTCATAAAATATACTCATAACCATCATATAACCAACATAAATAACAAGGATATCCATAAAATCCACATATAAGCGAGTACATTTACACATGAATACCAAGGAGAAGAATTTATTATTAATGAATGAAAAAGCCAACCAGGTATGGGACTTCCATGAACCACTTGGCCATATATTGGCTGAACCAAACTTTCTTTCATCCAATCACCTCTGTGCCATATTCCAAGCATCAATACAAGACTCAAAACCAAACCAAACCAGGTTTCCTTAGTCTTTACCGCAATCACCATCAGATCACTATGCCCTAAACTAGCATGGATGCCACTGAATTTCTCCACATACACCGTGAGGAATTTTCTTATGTCCTAGTCTCTAGGATTTACTGTATATCCTGTCAAACTATTGGAATTATGATACAAGTGTTATCCTTGATGGAAACTCACTCAAATAAAATATCAAGGTGCAGCATGTCAACAACAAATAATTACATATCAGACTACAAAGAATGAAGAAAGAGAGGTATACGCAGGTTCACCTTGACCAAGCTACATATACATGTAGGTTCCCTGAACACAAGTAGCGTATACGTACACACACACTTTCACAGAAGGAAACGCACGTATATGTTGGAAAACTAAGTTTTTGGTTTGAGGTATTTGGTCCAAGGTATTTTGATCCATGGTATTGGTCCAAGGTATTTGGTCTGAGGCATTGACCCTAGGTATTTCGTCCAAGGTATTGGTTCTAAGTGGTTTTGATCCATGGTATTGAGAAAGGCCTAAAACTATATAAGGAGGAGAAGATCATTAGGCCAAGGCATGCAAGTATCGAATATCTGATGAAGTGTGAGACCTAGTATGTAGGTTATTGGCTTATGGTGCTTTGCTTGATCTGAACCAAGGATGAACCTTAGCGGTTGATGAGGGATAAGATCTAATGATGGATCGGGATCTTAAGGCTTGAAATGAATTATCATTATATGGTTTGATATTGTATAGTCTAGATCTGAATATTGACGCATGTGTTATTCTGTAAATGTTATGATCTAGGTATAACTGAAGTCTGGAATAGCTGCAAAATTATGAATTAATATTTACAGATGTGTACGTTGGTTGGCTTTGATAAAAGTGCGTATACATGCTAGTTTGACACAGGGAAGTACCGTATAACTTATTAAGTATGTTTCAGTTGTTTCTATTTGTTGTTGTAGAGTTTTGGGTTCTTCTTTGGGTTCAGGTGACTGTATTCTTGTGACAATGTTCAGGATGATCAAATTTAGGTTATGATGATTGAGTTTCAGCGATTGGTTGATGCATATGTACTTGATGATTGTATTGTAGTTATGATGTTGTTGATGGTTCCAGTATGAAAATTGAATGAAACGTGGCCTTCAGATTGTGGTGTTGTGTTCCAAGAGTATCCAATTTGAAAATTCATGAAATGTGGTCCCTGGAGGAAGAAAGAAGGGCGTAGCCTTCTGTAGGTCGGCACTTACGTACTAGTAAACATATCGACTAGTACAAGAGATAGGTGGTAGCAGCTCCCTTCTAGTAGAAGCTGGAGAATGAGAGAAGGTTGCAACCTTTTACAGGTGGATGTCTGCATACTGGTATAAGTCTGCACCAGTACAAGATTGTAAACAAATTTTCTTGTTATTAAAAGAAGACGGAGACGACAACAGTAGGTGGGTTTTACCCACATTGGGTTTCCACCTTATATCTTGGTGTTCATGTGTGTTGCTTATGTGTGCTGCTTTATTCTACTTTCACTGCATTGTCTAATAAATCTCCGATACACTGGTTAAATTTCAATACATGATAAACTGCCAAAATCGAAATTTATTTGCATATTCGCTGGCTTCTTTAAGTACAGTCACATGTACATGCTAGTTCACTTAGTGAAGTAGTGTAAATAAATCTATTTGGGAAACTAAATTATTGATCTGATAATACTGATTCACCCCCCTCTCACTATTATTTCCAACAATTGGTATCAGAGAAGGTACTTCAGAAGAAGGTTGATCGCTTGAAGGGAGATCCATCATCATGAGTAATCAAGAAAGCATGGGATCCATCAGACCGCCAATATTTGATGGGAGAAACTTTGTTTATAAGAAAATAAGAACCAAATCCTATCTATAATCATTTGGAACTGATGTCTGGGAAATTGTGGAAGGAGGATAGACATTTCCAACAACAATTCCTACAGATACGACAGGTAAGAAGCAATATGAAACCAATGCCAAAGTTGTCAATACCTTATTGGGAAGTCTGTCACAATCAGAGTTTGTCAAAGTCATTTAGCTCAAATCATCCAAACAAATATGGGACAAAATTGGTTTGAGCTACGAAGGAGACTCTCAGGTAAATCGTGCTAAACTTCAAACTCTCATAATTCAGTATGAAACTCTTAAGATGCATAGTGATGAAAGTATAGATAGTTACTTCCTACGTATATATGAGGTTGTTAATTGTATGAAGAATCTGGGTGAATATATAAAGGAAGTTACCTTAGTTGAGAAAGTTTTGATATCCTTGTCTGTGAAATTTGAATCAAAAGTGTCTTCCATAGAGGAAAAACAGGATCTGCAGGCTATCACTATGACACAACTTCACAGAATCTTAACTGCCTTTGAGATGAGAAAAGGAGGTCCATCAGATATGAGAGAGATTGTATTTAAATCTTCAGCAAAAGGAAAGGAAGAACACAATGAATCAGGACATATTTCAGAAGAAGAAGATGAGGTAAACTTTGTCAAGAAGCTTCAATGGGGTTCTGGAAGATTTAGAGGTAAGCTACCCCTTCAAATGCTTTGCAAGGTGGCAGAGTTGGCATATGCTACCTGTATGTCAGTCATTGCAGCTCCTCCATGATCAAACATCTCTTACAAAGTGATTTAAGGTTCAAGGTCAATTTTGTCATTCAGTGATCTTCAAGTAAAATTTGGTCACTAGATTAGTCGGGTTTGCTTGTACTGCTTTCAAAGTTGTCAAATGTCGGATCATTCACCAATCAGCGAGGGACCACATCCAGAGGGTTTTCATCATAAAGGTCAGGTTCCAATGGGTCATTTTACACCTGTTCATGCTTCTAGTTGGCCTTAGGGAAGGCATTTCCCTCCCTAGGGTTTTGAAGTAATTCTCTTGGTGGTAAATTCATTAGAAACATTGTATCCTAATGCTCATACACCCCTACCTTAATCAACCTTATAAACACTCCCATCACTGAGATCCCCCAAATTCCTCATTTTTCCACAAACCCTAGTTTCTTGCTACAACTTGACAATTTTCTAGGTTGGGCCTATGTTTAGCCCTTTTGGACCCCTTCCCCTCTCTCAATATTTGAAATTCCACTTTTCCCTGCCTCCTAACATCCCTCCCTACTTCTGAAAATTTTCTTAAGAATTTAGAAGCCCCTTATCCCCTTCATTTCGCTTCATTTCGACAAATCCCTTGTTCCACACATCGGGATAGGTTTTACTCCAATGATGTTTTTGAGCAAGAAAATATGAATTTGGGAAAAATGAAAGAGGTTTTTGTCCATAGTAGGCCAAGGAAGAAAAACCTCCTTCATGTTTTACACAGGTTTCATGGTTTTAGAGAAATACAAAAATACTGTTGCTTTAGGAGAATTGATGCACCTCTGAAGTGACCTTAGGAAAATCAATTTTTCTCCTAGCTTGGTTGGCCAAATGATTTTCTTGATGAGTCAAATGATAACAAAACACAAATATATTTCCAATGAGCTATCATGAGCTCAATTTGGAGTTGAGGAAAACCTTCAAAAGTTGACTGCAACAACACTCTACCTTTAGGCAGCCTCATTTTGCACATTTTGACCAGTCTTGGGATATTTGATCTTTTACCGGGAAAATTAACTCGAAATTGAGAAATTCTAGTTGGGATGGAAATAGGACTCAATAACCTTTCCAACGAGATATCTCATGCCTAATTTTGACATCGAGAAGGCCTTCAAAATGTAGGAATTTACAGGGTAAGTTCCTCAGATAGAACACCAAAGGACACCACTCACAACCAGATCACAAATCAATACACCAGTATTTTTGACGTGGCTAAAACCCTCAAAGAGGGAAACAGTCCACGGCCTGAGCCAACACGGCCAATTCAAGCAATTTATTAATAAAATAATGAAAATTTACATAAGCTTCTCTCGTGAACAGTTAACCTACAAATGACCCTCCATGCGCTTTAAATAGAAATCATGGACCAATCGGGTGTTAAGCCATGGA